>JAJOZX010003360.1:210000-305000 GCA_023014485.1 Bathynomus jamesi | reverse complement strand
GACAGTCAGTAAGAGGAGGGGAATTGATGAGACGAAAAGCCTTTGATTCCACCCGGTCAAGTAGGGTTGTGTGGGATGAGCCACCCCACACATGAGAAGCGTTCTCCATATAGGGGCGGAGAAGACCCCTATATAAGACAGCAACTGAGAGGGGGTGAAGAAACTGCGGAGGCGGTACAGCACACCTAACCTCTCTTAGAAGCTGTTTTGGAAAGAGAGTATATGTGATCTTTCCAGGAAAGATCACGAGAAAAGGAAACGCCAAGAACATTAAGAGAAGAGGAAGGATTGAGTTGTGTGTTGTTGAAGGTAAGGGGATAGTCGTGTGGAAGATTGTGACGAGTAGACAGATGGAGGAACTGAGTTTCTGAGGCATTGGAAGTCACAAGGTTTTCTCTGCCCCAATCAGAGATAGCAGAAAGATCAGAGGTCGGCTGTATCATAGCCGTCCTTCGCGAAACATGATGCGACTGTTGAGAGGGACGCTTTGGGAAGCGGGTGGAGGAGTGAAGAGTGAAATTATCGGCATAGGAATGAATAGGACAGGAAGTGCGACTTAATAGGTCATTGATAAATAAAAGGAAAAGAGTGGGTGACAGGACAGAACCCTGAGGAACACCACTGTTAATAGCAAACGTATTAATATGGGCGCGGAGGAGGGTCACCCCTTAAACTACTACTCAGACCCAAGGTCCTTTAATTTCGCTGATCTACAGGAAGCGGTGTAATGATATGGTCGCGTTGGTATAGTTCTAATTGCTGAGTTTAATAAAAACATTTTTCACAATATATAAAATATTTCAATCAATTTCAATCAATGAATGTTTTAAATGTTTTTATACAAGAATAATAAATTTATCTTCACATACAGTGCACAGATTGGACATTGCCACAATTTTGAAAAATTTATAGAACTGTGCCTTCTCCTATCTTCTCTTACGAGTGTGTGCCTGGTCCCCTAACTCACCAGACCCGATCATCTGTACCAGCTGTACCTGGCCAAAATACTAATACGCTTTAGTGTCCAGTATATGTTGACAAGCTACCATGGATGATATTTCAGCACGAGTTTGTTTTTCTTTATCTCTCAATTAAACACCGTTAAAATTAACATGTACATACAGTCTGCTTAAAAAATCCTGTCCTGAATCTCTATGTTTCTTACCGACATTTATCAATAAGAAAAATGGACAAACAGGATTTTCTGAACCGTCTGTTCAATGACTTGCCCATCATTAATATTACCAGTAGTCATACCACTGCACGATCAAATTGGTTCAAGATCAAGATCTTTGGCTTGCAGATGGAATACTTAACAACATTCTCTAAACATTCTGTCAAACAAATAAACCAAAAGTCATCGAAGGAAGACGCCAATTCCAGTGGTTTCGAACGAATATCAAGAGCTTTTTCTCGCCAGGTGAGATCCAACCCACATACAAGGGGGTTGTATAGACATCGCAAACATGCAGTGCCATTTTTTCCCAGTGAAGAGCTCAACTTTATTGACATCATATTGGGATACAATTAACGTATGGTATAGTCCAAGATCCTTAGCAACAACCGCTGTAGTATAAAGCGAAGATCTAACAATGACCAAGGTGATGATTGACAGACCTATATCATTCTGGTTGTCTTTCTGTTCCATTCTCTGCTGAGACTTAACTTAATGGGGCACACGCGTGGATATGAAGAATGACCATTCTACAACATTTCGGAGATCCTCTTTGCAGCCTAGAGTTCAACACGAAGTTTTAGTGTATGCATGGTCAACTGACAACATGTCGGCCGCATCCGGCGCGTGAGACAGTTTAACCCGGCCCCAAACCCTCGAAATATTTGTATGAAAATTCCCAACAAATAAACAAACTATAAATATAAACAGTCTGAAAACAATATAAGGAAAACCTTAAAATAAAAGCAAAAACTGAACTTCAAATTTGCTTCACTCGTTTTTCATTCAAACACAAAGTACAATAACGACTGTCCTCTGAGCGATTGTCCTCTGAGCTGCCTTTAACATCTTCAGTGGCATTTTTTATTATTCTTGAAATGTTTTAGAACTACTGTCATAACTACATTGTAATGTATTAACATTATTTATTTCATTTTTGACGGGTTGGTTGGTTAGCTGATGGATTGTTTAACCTCCTTCGCAATATCTAAGGTCATATGACGGAGGGGATCTACAACTTTACTTGGGATTCGAACCAGTGGTCGCTACATCATCTGAATGCGGAGGACGGTCCCCCATCGAACTGCTACCCAGATCCAATGTCGCTTAACTTCGTCGATCGGCGAGGAGCGATGTTACGACATTGACCACGATGTAGCCTTTTTGACGGGTACACATTTTGTGAGTCATTGTTTTTTTGTAATGAAGTTTTTTCATCTATATTTCATTATGGGGTCCGATCCCCGGACAGAAGCAAACAGAAGCTGGCCATCTGGCTTAGTGTAATGGTATATATAGCGGACGCAACTCAGGATGCTGAGGCTAAACCTGACCTGATATTGCTGGAAGGACGTCTTAATTCTGGTATATAACATCCATTCTTGAAAATCATCTCCTTCTATTGTTCCAACAATGACTTTGCCGTTAAGTCCACATATGCTGCAAAGGGGGCCACATGTCACATCTCATAAAAGGCCGCTCAGGGTAAGAGAAACGGGGCTTAAAAGTTCCTCCCTCGGAATCTACTGACCATATTTGGAAACGCACGAAGATCATCTCACAAGACGAAGATCTCCTCCCACATCCGTGGAACCTCCAAAGGAGACTTTAATTGATTTAATTTAACATACCGTGACATAAACACTCATTACCCCTATACCAAACGAATTTTATAACTCTTCATGAGGCCCACGAAAGAACTACCTATATTAACCTAGTCTTCCCTACTTTGCACCCCCCCTTTTACAAGTGGGGGACCCATTTCATCCTGTAAGATGATGGTGGGGTTTCTGCATGCAGATGGATAAATAAACAGACATACAAATGGACAAAAACATCGAAAATCGTTAAGCTTGGATGGCGAAACATGTATATAACGGAGGTTACCGCCCTTGGCAAGCATGTTGCGTGGAAAGATTACTCGCGTGATTCGTGACAATTTTCTTATTCACGACATCACTCAACACGTAATTAACTTAAAAAAATAAAAGCACACACCTATATATATATATATATATATATATACACTACAATTCAGAATGGTCCCAGAATTTTCCCAGAAGAGTTCCTTGTTCCATGCACGGTCTCTGTGTGTAACACACACACACACACATATATATATATACACACATATATATATATATATATATATATATATAATTAAAGTATCATTTTTATTAACCTCAGCATCCTGAGTTGCGGCCGCTATATATACCTATTTCGGGTTATTGATTATAAGAATCATTTGGGTATAAAAATAAATTTTAAAAAATTATTTTTTTTTTGAAATTTTTTTTTTTTTAAATATTTACTTTGACGAAAACTTAGTTTGAATTTAATTAAATTTCTCTGTTTAATGAAACGCTTTTTAGGTATCACTAAAAATAATATTTCTTAGAAATAAAATTACTTATTTAGTATAGAAAATACGAGTAACGGAAGGAGGAGGAAGAGGAGGTCTCGTGTAAATAAAGAGGTTACAACACTTAAGTTAGAAAAAATGTTGTAAACTAAATAAGAAAAATGTAAAGTTATAGTTTTAATTTGTTAGTTAAGTAGAGAGTAAGGCTTTAAACAACATTTCAAAAGTCCCTCTTCTTCTTTGTCGGAAGCATTTTCCCACGCCAAAGTGGGATCGCTGTTCCTAATCCGCCTTCCCCACTCATTTCTGTCCAACGCCACATCCGTTGCCAGATTTCGCTTCTTCATATCACCCTCCACACACACTCTCTCCATCTCATTCTCGGCCTTCCCCTTCTCCTTCTTCCAGGTGGTTCCATCTCCATAACTCGTCGCCCAACATATTCCTCCTCTCTCCGCATGACATGTCCAAACCATCGAAGCCTTCTCTCTTGAGCTTTCTTTGAAACCTCTCTTACTTTCGTCGTTCCACGAATAAATTCATTTCTAATTTTATCTCTTCTCGCAACCCCACACATCCACCTCAACATCCTCATTTCTGCTACATCCATCCTTTTCCCCAGATTCTTCCTCATAGGCCACGTTTCCGCACCATACAACATTGCAGGCCTCACTACCGCCTTGAATACCTTCCCTTTCAATTTCATTGATATTCTTTTATCACGCAGTACCCCAGACACCTTCCTCCAATTATTCCATCCTGATTGTACTCTATTATTCACTTCCCTTACCAGCTCTCCACCATCCTCTACCCACGATCCCAAATATTTAAAACTTTCCGCCTTCTTCACCACCTCATCTTGGAGTCGCACCTCATCTCTCTGCCCCTGTTCCGCATTGTACTTCATGTACTCTGTCTTCGCCCTCCTAATCTTCAAACCTCGGCTTTCCAGTGCTGCCCTCCACCTTTCCAGCTTCCTCTCCACCTCCTCTCTGCTCTCTGTACACAAAACCACATCGTCGGCAAAGAGCATACACCATGGCGCCTGCTCCCTCACCTCCTCCGTCATTGCATCCATAACAATGTCGAAGATGTATGGGCTCAGGGCCGATCCCTGATGGACACCAACTTTCACTTCGAAACCTTCCGTCAATCCTGCGCTACATCGTATTTGAGTACGTGACCCCTCGTACATATCCTGCACCAATCTCGCATACTTCTCCAGCACTAATATTTCCCTTAAACACCTCCACACCTCTTGCCTCGGTACTCTGTCATACGCCTTCTCTAGATCTATGAACACTATGTGCAACTCCCTCTGTCCCTCTCTATATCTTTCCATCAACTGTCTAAGTGCAAAAATGGCATCCGTTGTCCCTCTTCCCGGTCCCTCTCCAAAACAGCTTCTTTCTAAGAGGTTCGGTGTGCTGTACCGCCTCCGCAGTTTTTTCACCTCCACTCAGTTGCTGTCTCTGTACAATGGTCTTGTCCGCCCCTGTATGAAATACGCTTCTCATGTGTTGGGTGGCTCAACCCACACAGCTATACTTGACTGGATGGAATCAAAGGCTTTTCGTTTCATCAATTCCACGACTCTTACTCACTGTCTTTAATCCTTCTCTCTTCGACGGAATGTTGCCTCACCCTCTCTTTACTATCGCTATTATAACGGACACTGCCCTTCTGAACTTTCTAACTGCATGCCTTCTTTAATGAGAGCAGGTAGTACCAGAATTACAACACATTCTCATTCCTTTTCTGTCCAACTATCTATATAATGCAAGGTTTAGTCGGTATTCTCAATCTTTCATCTACTCAACCGGTCAACTCTGGAACAACCTTCCTCCATCCATCTTTCCCCCTGTCTATGACCTCCAAACTTTCAAACGCAGAGTGTCCAGGTATCCCGAAAACTTTGGATCTTGATTTTGGCTTTCTTCTTCTTTTATTGAGGGAGGGTGTTCTGTGGGTATTCGCCCTAGGTTCTTCTTCCCTGCATAAAAAATATTAGTTTATCAGTTTTTGGGCCACAGTGAGAGCTGATTCAGAGTGAGCTCTTAATATTTCAGATACTTCTTTTAAATCATTGGTTAATGCACTGTTTTCATCCTTCAAAGGTCTGACAGACGCGTGAGTTTTTGTCTTCCCTTTTGCAAAATCAAAGCAGTATTTTGAGTTAACCTTTTTCGCTTCTCTTGTGTATTCTTCTTCTTTCTCTGTCTGGTTCTCAATTAAATCCTGTATGATACAAACTACGCTCGCCAGTTTGCCAATTAATATTTTTCTTATGTTGTTGTGTTCGCACTTTCTTAATTTTTTCAGTCGCTCTTTTTCTCTTGCGGAACATTGACCTCTTTTGTCTTTCAAACCTGCTTCTCTCTCCTCTTTGTTATTTTTATGGGACATGTTTTTTTGCAATTTCTAGCGTCTTTTTTTTAAGGTTATTAGTAGCTCTTCCACTGTCTTATCATTAAAGATGGTTTTTCCAGTCTATTACTTCCGTGCTGGATGCAGTACCTCCCCAATTTAAAACCTTGAAGTGAAAAGTAGAACTTTCGAATTTGCCTCTTTCTACAGCGCGTGTTCTTTCCTTCCCTGTTGTTTTTATTTTGCCTGTTATTTCAATAATATTATGGCTGATGTTATAATTGGGGATATTTTTGTTATCAATTAGGTTGCTGTTGTTTGTGAATACCAAATCTAGGCACTCGTTTTTTCTTGTATTTTCTGTTATTTTTGGTGTTAGCATAAATTTATCATCTAGAACTAGCATTATTTTTGCTTGTTCCTGGTCTTCCCTTGTGCCTCTCTCGTCTTGGTTTATATATATATATATATATATATATATATATATATATTTCTTCCAATCCTTTTATAGTTCATAAATGGAAAATTAAAATCGCCGCAGAGAAAATATTTGGGGTTGGGGAGTGTAGAGCTTTCATCCAGTTCCTGACCTCTGTAATGGTATCTGAGAATTTTGTAGTTGGATTTTAATTTTTCAACTATTTTAATTTTTCAACTATTGCTGATATTAATTTAATTACTTCTGTCAGTTCTGTCATATGTTTTTCGTATGCATAAATAGCACATCCTCCTTTTCGTTTTACTGTTCTGTCGGCTCCGAAATATGTTACAGTTGTCAATCTGTATTTCTTTTTTGTCAATACAAAACTCACAGTTTTCACAGTTCACTTGGCAGTCCTTCAGATGAGTTTCTGTGAGGCGTGTAAAGTCTGTTCTTTTTCCTTGCACGAGTCCTTTCAGGTATGACTTTGTCCAGGGAATGGTTTAGTTTCAGGCCCTGTACGTTGCTCCTGAAGGAAAATGAGACATAAGATACGTTAGTTCAGCTGTGTTTAAGGTTATCTAGGAAGAAAGTTGATTCGATCTTTATATTAAAGATGGTTAAAAAGATTTTAGTACGCGCATTAAGGGAGGATCGGGGAAGATTTTAATAACACAACTACTCTTCCTAATTCCCGCCTCTGGGGAGGACTGGGATGGGGCCCCCTAAACGACTTGAGTAATCTGAACCAAATTTAGTATACACATTAAAGGAGAACCAGGGAAGGCTTTAGTAACACACCGGCCCCTCCTAGGTCACATACTCGTAGCATTACAAATCTTCTTAACCATCTTTAAGATAACTATAAACACACCTGAACTTGCATATTTTATATCTCACTTTCCTTCATACATATATACAGTGTATATATATATGTGTGTGTGTGTGTGTGTGTGTGTGTGTGTGTGTATACTACGCTCTCTCCAAAATTTAAAATTTATTATCATTGCTAACTGCAAATGTTAATTATTTTTAATTCTCAGTGAAGTGAAACAGTTTTTAAAAGATAAAAACGACAAAAGAAAAAAGAAATATTTAATTCAAACTTTTAACTTTTCTTTTAATGTCAGAAAATTTCGACACCAGAAAGTGGAAGTGAAAATGTACATCACGGTTCAGGATTGGTATAAAAGAACGATTACTTCCCACTCAATGCCATTCAAATTCCCATTCACGGACCGCGAGTGGGAATGCAGAAAGTGAGAAAAGAAAAAAAAAAAAAAGTTTGATTTGAGAAAAAGAATGTCACTGGCAATCGCATTGGCGATAAAGGCGCCATACGCGAGTACCTAATATTTTCTAACCTATAACTGAAATTAACCTAACCTAACATTAACAATTTAATCTAACCTAATCTATCGTGAACCAAAGTGGGAAAACCGCGAATGAGAATGGGATGAAATAGGAATAGACTGATTTGAGAATTGCCTCCTTTCACATTCTCACTCCCCAATTTCTCACTCTTGGGCACGGAATGAAGTGAAATGGGAACCACATTCAGTAACGTGATACCCACTAGAAATATATGAAATTAAAGTATAGGGCGTATAACCTTGGTTAACCTTGGTTTTGCTTCCGCCCGAATTGTTCATTCTGACGAACGTCAAGCTTGTCACTCTACCTTAGACCTACAGTTTAACGTGGAATTCGAACCACGTCGTACCAGCAGCCCAGCGTCTTAACCACCAGGGTACCCATTTAGCAACCAACCAACTTTTTTTTTATTGTATGTAAAGATGACCAGCTGGGTTTTGCCGCGCGCCGCCTGCCGTCACCGGGTCTGGATCCCGGAGCCGATGGATTCGTAGTCAGCTACACCACCGAGACGCGTATATATATATAGACATATTAGAACTTTTATTCATTGTATTATAGAGATTTCTTGCATTTTGTACCTAAATAGAAATAAAGACAAAATGATTAAATGAACAAAGTCAAATTTCATAATGTCAACATTCGAACTTATGCAAATTGACTTTATTCGAGAGCGACTTTATCCGAGTATATTGATTTAAATAAAAATTAAAAGTTCGTTCAATATTTTAACTGAGAGTGACCAACCCGTACATACACTTCTTTTCGTTAAAAATTATTAACCTAACCTAACCGGGCATAATGTAATGTAACCTAACTTAATCAAACCGAACCTGACCTAACCTAATTTAAATTAATAACATAAATTTAACTAACACGCATAACTTCCACAATTTCGACATTATTCAACTTCAGGAATTTTGGTGTCGACATTATGTATATTTATATTCCCAGAGTCGACATTGTTCCGGTGCCCCAAACAAATTGATATTAACCTAGTTCTTGAAGTATTTAAAACTTAGCCTAGGCTAAACATTGTAAGACGTTTCTTTGCGTTCAGTATGTATTATTCATGGAAAAAACCTATAAAACCATAGGGATTTACAAACCTATTCCTTCTGCCACTAATATTAAGTAAAAATATTTGAGAGGGAGGCTTAGGAATGAATTAACAAATTATGAATATTTAGTTATCCTATTCTACTACTGTTTTTCTCTCAAGAGAATTTCTAGTCCATGTTGGTATACCGGAAAAACGATAATAGTCCGGTTGCATGGGGTGGGAACCCTGCATTGTTTGTTATAAAGCAAATCTTGACATATTTTGAAAGCTTATACCACCCCATTCAAGAATCCATCGGGTGTACACCTGACCCCCGCTTGGCTTTTTCAATATGGCCGCCATTTTCCAAGATGGCCGGCGAAACTGAAAAATCCCATATCCTGGTCAATACTTGATGGATTTTGATGATCTTGGTGTCATTTCGAGGGGTTTTTAGGATGATGAATCGATCTGGAGGAGTTGAAGATACTTTGGGAGTCGTTTTGACCCACATTCGTCAATACTCAAGGTCATTGGAGGTCAAACGCCCCCCGAAATAAGGAATATCCCATATCCCGGGCAGTCGTGGAGATATTTTGGTGATCTTACTGTCGTTTTTATGGTTTTGGGCGAGACTGAGTAGTTCTATGGGCACATGATAACAGTAGGATATCATTTTGCAACTCCATGGGTCAAGGCAAGGTCATTTGAGGTTAAAGTTTGGCCTTGAAATATGATAATGCCACAGTTGACATCACTGTATTTGCTTTATTTCAGTGACAATTTCTACAATCTAGCTAACTGCTGAGCACTTAACATCTTTTCTGCAGATAAAACCAGACCATAATGCTTAAATGACATAACCCACATTATATGGATATAGATATTCGGATATAAACCACAATTTATGCTGAAGAGCAGGGCACATGCATTCCATGGAAGGTTGCAAAGCTACAAGATATGACCTCGTAAGCAAAACAAAGCTCACACCTAGCTGGGGGATTGGCATTGACAGTTATTCACATTAGGTAACCATTTATTGAGGGAAAATATCAAAAGACATGGTTGTGTCAGGATCGTCAGGATCATCAGTCTGCTATTCGTTTGCGTTTTGGGTCAATGGATTGTTGCAATCCAAGCCACTGCCACATGCACAGAACATTGTGGAAGGGATTCCGCGTCCCATGCAGCCGCAGCGACTCCCCCTGCATGCTGATTGTGATTCACACCCACATCTGATTAGCTTCAGAACTTCATCTGGTGCTAAGCACACTCCCTCACCAACTGTTTTTGGAATGAGAACTCTGTTTGTTTCGTCTCTCTCCCACACATAATGCACAGGATCAAGTGGTGGTGGGTCACACTTTAGTGCATCGAGCCAGTTCGCCACAGTGTAGTCGGCTCTGAGCACATTTTGATAGAAAGCTTCAATTGTTGGTGGTAGAGAACATAGTTTGGGTGCAGCAGTTCCCGACTTCCCTGTCTTCTGAGCCCATACTCGCTGACGACACTCAGTAAGAGATGAGGATTTCTTATCCCATCGTATGCAACAATGAACGCTGTTGCCTCTTTCTCGATATGGTCAAAGCATACATCAAGGGACCCCAGCTTGTCTAGCTTCCGATCCTTCTTGGCTGTGGCAATGGCACTGGCAGTGGCTTTGCCGATGCCATGTATTGCTGCAACTGTGTCACAACCACTCAAAGCGTGTAGTTTGAGGATTTGTGGGATGATGTCTTTGTGCTGGGTTACAGTTGCTCGGATGTCCACTGATTTTCTGCCACGCACTGGAGACTCCATAATCATGGGACAGCCTAGTTTCTTAAATTCATAGAAGTGAGTCAGCATGGCAAACACGTCTGTGTCATCACAAATGATGGAGATGCGGGGATCAGAATCTTTCTCAGCTTGTGCGATAGCGTGTTGTGTTATTATCACGTCAGCCTCTTCATGAGATGATGAGAGCTCCAATGCTGCTCGACTCCTGCCTCACACAATATCAATCATCAATATCATCAATATCATCAATGTCAACAGATTCCTCACAATCTTTTGCAATATTCAGGTATGAGGCAGCATAGTTTTTGAAAACTAACAACGTAGCGATACCATCCCCATGTAAGTCTACAATTTCGTCTTTGAAGTAATCTTTAACTTTTACAATGAGATGAGCGACCTACGTGACAACTTCTCACCACCTAACTCTTTGTAAAGCTTCTCTACTTCAATTGAATTCCATGGTTTAAATTTTGTCCTTCGACAATTCTACACACAAAGCAATGAGGGGGTGGTCTTCAGGTTCAACCCTTGACTTATTCTGGCAAGCTCTCTCAACCTCAACATGAAAGGTAGACATACAATCTTTATGGTATCGGGCTTCTTCAGCCGGTAAATCTCCTTTCATGCCCAACAACCTACTGAGTACAACTTGTCCCTGCTCATCATTTTTCAGTTTACACTTTTCTATCAACACATCTTTGTAATTTGTTTTTTATCACCAATTTGATGTCATATTTCTCGGGTAATATACACTCACTGACTTTCAAACAAAAGAGACAGTGTTTTTTTAGGGTCATATACTGGGCCTTCACTGAGAACAGCACTACGTAGTCTTTTTGGCTCCACTGTAGGGGTATCACATTCTCTCTTTTTCATGAATGCTGATAAATTCCGCTTGGACACGTAAGTGGAAACACAGTTCTTGTGACAACAAAGGAATTTTGCTTCATCTTCCAAGAGAGGCTCTAGTCTCGCTCGAACATCTGGCTACCCTCTGATGTCGCTGCTCTCTATGATTTTCTGAATCCTCCCACAATTTGAAAGACCTTTCTGACCTCCAGAACAGCTACGCAGGAAATCCTTAAAGAAACATTCGTCTGCAGCTTTTGTAGAACCTGAAAAATAAGAATTTTGTTTACCCATTCTTCAGAGTGCAAATCGCATTGAAATAATTTATCCTCAGCAAATGAAAACTAAACAATGTTTACCTGGTATATTCTCCATATTCAGCAGTCAAAAAACAATTTTGGAATCAGCACAACCAAGACGTCATCAAACCACCAGGTGGGCAGCACCATCAGCAATAATCTTAACCTGAAAAAAATAAGAGGAATAATTAGACATATTGGAATTCACCTTACCATGGGGAAAATAATCCCTGATTTCATTTTAAACCCTATAGAACTACTCAGTCTCGCCCAAAACCATAAAAACGACGATAAGATCACCAAAATATCTCCACGATTGCCCGGGATATGGGATATTCCTTATTTCGGGGGGCGTTTGACCTCCAATGACCTTGAGTATTGACGAATGTGGGTCAAAACGACTCCCAAAGTATCTGCAACCCCTCCAGATCGACTCATCATCCTAAAAAACCCTAGAAATGACACCAAGATCATCAAAATTCATCAAATATTGACCAGGATATGGGATTTTTCAGTTTCGCCGGCCATATTGAAAAAGCCAAGCGGGGGTCAAGTGTACACCCGATAGATTCTTGAATGGGGTGGTATAAGCTTTCAAAATATGTAAAAATTTGCTTTATAACAAACAATGCATGGCTCCAGTAAAATCAGGGTCTGTGCTACCGGACTATAAGCGAAGGTCCTCATTTCAGTGATGCCACTTCAATTTACAGATAAGAAAAATCAGTTCTAAATTGTAAATATTATTGAGTTTATGTGATGAATATTGAAAATGATGTGTGTGTGTGTGTGTGTGTGTATATATATATATATATATATATATATATACAGGGTGGGCGGAAAGTAGCTCCCTATTTTGGATTGGTAAAAAAATACGTATATTATCCATTTATTTCAGAAGAAATAATATGAAAAGGTAGGCATACATGGTAGGTTTTCTCTAAAATTCAATGTGGGCTCCAACTCTTTCCACCAGCTTCTGGAGCCGCCCAGGAATGGCGTCCACTGACTTTAGCAGGAACTCCGGCGGGATGGAGGACATGACTTCCCGAATTCGGTCCTCCAGTTCTTCCAATGTCCTCGGTTTGGTGCGGTAGACTTCTTCCTTTACCCACCCCCAAAGAAAGAAGTCGCACGGTGTCAAGTCGGGTCGCCCTTCGACATCCAGGGCCCAGGAGACGGTGCAGGCAGTTCAGGAAATGTTCGCACGGAGTCCACGAAAGTCAACTCGCCAGGCAGCTCGGGAAAGTGGACTCTCCCGCTACTCAGTGCGAACTGTGCTGAAGAAGGAGCTGAACTGGCGTGCGTGGAAGCCGCATTACTGCCAATCTCTCTCGGACGAGGACTGCGACATTCGCATAGAGTTCGGGGAAATCATGCTGGCTTGGCATGAAGACTGGCCCCATCTCTTCCGCAACATCCTCTGGAGCGACGAGGCGGTGTTCCACGTCGGAGGCTTTGTCAACCGCCACAAATGCCACTACTGGGCAGGAGAGGATCCCATGGTTACCGCTGAAAAACGGCAGAATCGGTTCAGTGTAACGGTGTGGTGTGGTATGACCTCAGATCAGGTTGTGGGCCCGTTCCTTCTGCGCAACACCATGAATGCTGAGCGGTACCTTGCTATGTTGCGAAACGAAGTCTGGCCGGTTGTCAGCACATGGGAGAACATCGACGATCTGATATTTATGCAAGATGGCGCCCCTCCGCACTTCGCTCTTGTTGTCCGTGAGTTGCTGGATGCCCACTTCCCTGGGCGTTGGATGGGTCGTCGTGGTCCACATCAATGACCAGCCAGGAGCCCCGACTTGACACCGTGCGACTTCTTTCTTTGGGGGTGGGTAAAGGAAGAAGTCTACCGCACCAAACCGAGGACATTGGAAGAACTGGAGGACCGAATTCGGGAAGTCATGTCCTCCATCCCGCCGGAGTTCCTGCTAAAGTCAGTGGACGCCATTCCTGGGCGGCTCCAGAAGCTGGTGGAAAGAGTTGGAGCCCACATTGAATTTTAGAGAAAACCTACCATGTATGCCTACCTTTTCATATTATTTCTTCTGAAATAAATGGATAATATACGTATTTTTTTACCAATCCAAAATAGGGAGCTACTTTCCGCCCACCCTGTATATATATATATATATATATATATTGTTGCTTTTAAAGTTAATTATCGTAACATACAAAGGGCATAGAAAAGTAGTCATTTACAAGAATCAGTGAGAAGGTCCAGAAATTGGCATAGCACTCAGGCCAACGATAATACGCGGCTATTGCTCTAACGTCTCCATTATTATCAACCTAAGCACTATCGGAAATCAAACTCCCCCCCCCCCCCGACCTCAGTGTCTTTCTTCACTTCGTTTATAGAAAAACGGTGTTGCCCACTGAACTTCATGATGTTATATAAAGTCTGTTATAAAAGCAGTATAGAAGATTTCAAATTCACAGTTCGTTTGTTAATAGAGCGGAAAAATAAATCAATGTTCTTTGGTATGACCTAAAAAAAAAAAAAGAAAGAAATTCGATCAATGCCCAGACTGATAGAGGAATGGCATAAGGGGATGTCAGATCACGAGTTATAAAACATTGATTAAATTATATGAACCGACTCTCTCTCTCTCTCTCTCTCTCTCTCTCTCTCTCTCTCTCTCTCTCTCTCTCTCTCTCTCTCTCTCTCTCTCTCTCTCTCTCTCTCTCTCTCTCTCTCTCTCTCTCTCTCTCTCCGATAATAGCTACGTATAATTATTAGAGAAAAACGTTTAACCAATATGCTGAATCACAAAAGCAAATACTCAATTCGTTACCAGTCAAATAAAATTTACAATTAAAAATCAAGCGATTCATTGAAAACGATCAATCTATCTATATAAAACCTACATTTGTTATGTTTCACTTATTTTCTTCGTATTTCCTTTCCAATTCTTTCGAAATGTAGGTCATTTTATATCTTTTAAATAACTTCATATAGAATTAAAATGTTTGAACGCGAGTACCAGCAGAAAATTCTTTTTTTTTATCGCTTGGCGTGTTCTCTTCTGTACGGTAGAAAGCCTTAATTAATTGGGTGAAAAGTGAGAATCGCACATCTGTGTGTGTGTGTGTGTGTGTGTGTGTGTGTATTCTCTACATCTACTTTAAACACCATATGAAATCAGCGTCATTTAATGAAACACCGAAAACAAAATGTCTGAGTTAGTGGTACATTGGTACGTATGTTGGTATGTTGGTAGTACATATTGTATGTATTATATGCCTTTATCAGTGGTTATTTGAAAATGGCCCCTCCGTTCTCTTCGTCAGTTTGAGTAAAAAAAACGAGCGAGTGTAACTTTAATATTTCTAAAACGTCGCTACAAACCACGGAAAATCGGTTATACTTTATTAATAACTATTAAATAATGAGGCAAACATTGCAGTATTGCATTGTTGCAGGAGAGCGCTGCAATCATCTGCTTTTCGCGTCATTTGGCTGAAAAGACAAAATTTTCACTTCATTCCATAAGAAAAATATTTGCCACATGTTTGCAAAATAATTATTTTTTTAATTAGTATATATATATATATATATATATATATATATATATATATATATATATATATATATATATATATATTATATATATATATACTGTGAACTCATTTCCATTTCTGATTTTAGATAATCAAGTTGCATTTTCTGAATAGAAACTTCTTTAAAAACTACAAGCAAGTGTATACCTGCGCAAACACACACACACACACACACACACACATTATATATATATTTTATTTTATATATATATATATATATATATATATATATACTGTATATATGAGAAAGGCCCATATAAGGTAATGAAGAGAGGATCCTGCTCTGTTGCAATGCACTCATTTGTACAGGTATTCTGCAGCTTTTAGGTTCGTTGCACAAGCAGGAATTTTCTCAACAGCTGCAGTATATATATATATATATATATATATATATATATATATATAGTGTGTGTGTGTGTGTGTGTGTGTGTGTGTGTGTGTGTGTGTGTGTGTGTGCTTCAAAGTTTAATAAAACCTTAGAAAATTGTTAACCTCAACCGTAAATAAAGTTGCACGAAATATATAAAAAGAAATAAAAAACCAAAACCAGTTTTGCACTCACTTCGTCGCATGGGTCGTTGTCATGGCAACATACTATGCATTGGTCTGTCTTTTGTGATACAGTCTTTCCATGCATAATGAACATCTCTTCGGTCGCCATACGTACGGAGATTCACAAATAAAAAACAGATAGAACACGCATTGAAATTAAATTCTCTCTCTCTCTCTCTCTCTCTCTCTCTCTCTCTCTCTCTCTCTCTCTCTCTCTCTCTATATATATATATATATATATATATATATATATATATATATATATATACCGGGTGAGTCAAAAGTCCGGAAACATAGGAAGAATAGAAAACTTTTATTGCAAAAAGACATGTGTTACAAGTAATGTCATAAGATTTGCTCCCTATGTTCTCTATATGTCTTGAAGTGAAAGGAGAACATATAGAGCACGTCTTATAACATTACTTGTAACACATGTCTTTTTGCAATAAAAGTTTCCTATCCCTCCTTTGTTTCCGGACTTTTGACTCACCCTGGGTGAGTGAAAAGTCTGGAAACATAGGAACTATGCTTTTCAATGCAAATATATATGTATATTTGCAGTGAAAAGCATAGTTCTTATGTTTCCAGACTTTTGACTTACCCTGTGTGTGTGTGTATATATATATATATATATATATATATATATATATATATATATACAGTGTGTGTGTGTGTGTGTGTGTGTGTGTGTGTGTGTGTGCAGTATACACGAAAAATTTACACTCCCACAGAGCTCATCGTGACACGAACGTGCGTGCTGCGACATTAGCGGTGTCGCCATAAATTTATACTTATTTTTAAAAATTTAGAAATCATTAAATATCATAAGAAAATATATACAGTGAAGGATAGGATAGGTTAGGTTATGTTACGCTAAGTTAGGTTTGGTCAATTGGGTTATTTAGATTGGGTTAAATGTCGCTGTCCACGATTGAAAAATGTAAAAATGTCGGCTTTGTAAGGTAGCCAAACATGTGTGCGTGAGAGAGAGAGAATATAATATTCAGATGCAACTTGCATGCTCCTGATGAGTCATAACCATGACCTTGTGTACGCAAACTAATGAACGTGAAATATGACGATAAATAATTACAGTCATCGTTTGGAATATGACGTCAGTGTTAATTAGTTTAATTGCCGCGGTAAACTAATTACAGAAGAAGCGGCGTCACTAAGCTATTGGGTAGACTACCCCATAAGGAAGCCAAGTGGTAAAATGCCGGGGTGTTACTATGGAGGTCGTGGCTTCGAGTCTTGGCTAAGATTTCAGATTTCAGCGATGATAGGGTCATGGTTCGGATTCCACGTAAAGCCGTAGGTTCCCTCCGTTATATGACCTAATATATAGATGTTACGAAGGAGATTGAACTCCAAATATTATTATTAGATGGACACACACGCGCACGCACACACACACACACACACACACACACACATATATATAAGGAAGCCAAGTGGTAAAATGCCGGGGTGTTACTATGGAGGTCGTGGCTTCGAGTCTTGGCTAAGATTTCAGATTTCAGCGATGATAGGGTCATGGTTCGGATTCCACGTAAAGCCGTAGGTTCCCTCCGTTATATGACCTAATATATAGATGTTACGAAGGAGATTGAACTCCAAATATTATTATTAGATGGACACACACGCGCACGCACACACACACACACACACACACACACACACATATATATAAGGAAGCCAAGTGGTAAAATGCCGGGGTGTTACTATGGAGGTCGTGGCTTCGAGTCTTGGCTAAGATTTCAGATTTCAGCGATGATAGGGTCATGGTTCGGATTCCACGTAAAGCCGTAGGTTCCCTCCGTTATATGACCTAATATATAGATGTTACGAAGGAGATTGAACTCCAAATATTATTATTAGATGGACACACACGCGCACGCACACACACACACACACACACATATATATAAGGAAGCCAAGTGGTAAAATGCCGGGGTGTTACTATGGAGGTCGTGGCTTCGAGTCTTGGCTAAGATTTCAGATTTCAGCGATGATAGGGTCATGGTTCGGATTCCACGTAAAGCCGTAGGTTCCCTCCGTTATATGACCTAATATATAGATGTTACGAAGGAGATTGAACTCCAAATATTATTATTAGATGGACACACACGCGCACGCACACACACACACACACACACACATATATATATTATATATATATATATATATATTTCTGTTTGTATTTTCAAATTTCCAGAATTTTGCTTCAATTGAGAGAATTATCTTTAGGATTTTCAGGGAAACGTTGTTTCCTCGTCACCCAAATTCGTTATGTCCACTTCTCTCTCTCTCTCTCTCTCTTTCTCTCTCTCATTTTCCTGTAGGTGACTTTCTCGAAAAGCGACCACACCTGTCGCGCACATCTTTATTTCTTTTCAAATTAACCTAAAACATCTCAGACTGTTTTCTCCAGTTTACCTGTCCCCACTCTTTATAGAAAAGTCATCCATGTATGACATGTAATGACGTTACAGTATATAGACAACATGCTGCGTATACATTTTTGGATCTTTTTGTTTTTTGTTCAACATCACAAACATATCTTCGAAAGTAAGGAGTGAATGTCGACTAAACGCTTTATTGGGTTGTATTAAAGATCTTTGCTAAAGATTTAGGGTTCAAATTCATTTTCGAAAAGGTAAATTCAGATAACCAAAATTGACGCGTGAATGTAAATATTAAAAACGATATTTGCCGCATACACTCTCCTAACTAGGCTGTTGTACCGTCTGCATGAATTCCCGATTGATAAGACACATTTTTGTTACAATTCACAACACACATACTTAACCATCATCGGACATTACCTTCCCAGCTTCAGAGAACCAGTGTTACAGTGCGTGAAAGGAAAAAATGTAGTAGGCCCGTAGAAATATATACCTCTGTTGTTGTCCGTCGGGATCAGTCTATTCCATTTTACTCAAGTGGGCACTATACCCGTTGTAGCACGAGTAACAACAACTCCGTCTTAACTCTTAAGAAAACATTCGTCATTACATTCTTCCATCGTTTGCTAACTGAATCATACTCAGTTTCTCATACTTTCACACTTACTATACTACACCATCGGAATGACATTTTTCAGAATAGAAGCCTTTCATTTCTCATTCAGTCAGCAATCTTGTACACCGTGTCACAGTTCTCAGCAAAACATTTAAACTGTTCTCAATTCTAAAAAAAGATTTGTATGCCAAACAAGCACCTCACGTCCATTCCCCGTTCAGTGATGGAACTAGCTAAACTAAAATGTTTCGTTCCAGCCACTACACCAGATTAGGGTTGGCAGTGCTCCGAGTTTGCTGGCTCCACCTTCTGAGTGCTCCAGTGACTCAGTTCCTGCTCCAGGCCGGCTCCGGTGCTGCTCCACTAACCCAGTTCCAGCTCCAGAGCCGCTCTACTAACCCCAGCTTTATATCCTAAGTTGCTCCAGAGTACGGTGTTGTTCCGGACTGATATGTTAGCGTCATTTTATTGTGCTACAGCTCTTACGATACAAAACTGAATGCACGATAGGATAGCAAAGTCAATAAGGCTAGTAATGGTGATACATAGTTGTGAGTAGTTGCAATTTGCATAATTCTCTTACAGTAACTGTAAGCGTGATAGAGTTTCTAAAAAGTACTAAGCGCTTGCAGCGTTTATACAGCTTGAATTTTAGTTGGTCAGAGTAACGGTTTTAGGGTGTTCAAAAGTACCCGCTTTTTATGACATTCTAATAATCTATTATGAAAAGCGTGTCCTTTTATCATAACCGTACGATTTACCCTACACCAGATCAAACTTTATCTCTCAACCAAAATTCTTTACTGCTCCGTTACTATTAGCTACATTCATTATATTTACTGTTAATTTTAGGTTTATTCAGACTTATTACTTTCAGTCATACACTCCAGATATTCATATTTCTTTACAGTCACTTTTTTCCCAATCACAACGACATTTACTTATTCCATTGCTATCAACTTTCCTTCCATATACATACAGTATAACATCCGCATGAATTCATCATTAGTACGCAGCAGATGCAAGAATTGCTATGCATTCATTCTCTTCTGAACCATACATACATTTTTCTCTCTATCCCGAAACATCCCACCTATTCTTCTCATGCATGCATGTTTAATTACACCTGCACATCACGCATCAATACCGTAAGACATGCATGCATCACGCAAAGCAAAATAAATTTAATTTAGTTAACTGCAGTGGTTCATTATAATTAGTGACTTCAGTTTTAAAATGTCATACGACATTTGACAGTTATGCGAGTTTGAACGACGGTTCAGGATCGACGTGTGGTCGACCCCTCTGCAGCATCTCGCCTTATATATATATATATATTATATATATATATATATATATATATATATATATATATATATATATATATATATATATACAGGGCGTCCCAAAAAAATGTATACACACTTTAAATACTTATAAAGGCAGTGTTTATTAAAATACATTTCATTTTCAAAATGTAATAGAATCTACAGACATTATTTAATTGTTTTGTCAACGCCTGTTTTCAAACTGACGTCCGTTCTGGTCCAGGCACTGCTGATAACGCGAAGCAATGGAATCGCAAACATCACGAAACATTTCGTTTGGTATTTGTGTGCATTCTCGTTCAATGGCTGCTCTCAATTCAGCGACTGTTGCAGGTTTTATAGCGTAGACTTTGTCTTTTAAGTATCCCCATAAAAAAAAGTCTAGTGGTGTGAGGTCTGGTGAACGCGGAGGGTATTCTACGAAACCCCTTCGTCCAATCCACATCCACATCGTGCCAAGTACCACTCGCAATACTCCACTCTTCGGTCCGGATCATCATCATCTTCATTAATAGCATGGACTAATCTTGGAATGTAACTTTTCCATTGACAGCGCTTCAAAATGCGTTGGACAGACGATTCTGAAATTCCTACCTCACGACTCGCTTGCCGCACAGATTTTCTTGGACTTTGGTGATACGTTTCCAGTACTCTTTCTTGCTTTGTGGGGCTTGTCGATGTCCGTGGTCTTCCGGAACGCTTCTTGTGGACATTCTGAACAGTTCCATCGGCTTCAAACTTATCTCTAATTCGAGTGATGGTAAGTCGCGTTGGTGGATCTGTTTGAAACTCCCTCCTAAACTGTCTTTGCACTTCAACTGCGTTTTCACACTTCCAGTAGCATTTTAGAATGAATTTCCTTTGTTCAAAGCTTAATCTGACTGCCATTATTAATTCTAATGGGTTTAACTTGGAAAGAAAGAAACATCAATTGAGCTATCAGCTTGTAGTGAATACTCTTATTTTAGTTTCAAGTTAAATGTTAATTTTACCGTCTTGAATTTCGGAATAGCTATAAATTCATTTTAAATTAGTTACCCCTCATAATTCAATTGTGAACCACATTAATACTAATTTTATGTATACTATATTATTTTATTGTATGTAAACATAATTAATTATATATCACAATTGTCAGTTAATTATTTATATTCAAATATTTATTTTAATCTAATACCATGTCCATTTTACAAATAAACAATAGAAATCCAAGGGTTATATTTTCCACCTTTGGTACTGTCGCAGTTTCGCCTAACGGACTCAATACGGCTAGTGAGATAATCACTGGTTGGCACTTAACCAGCGGCAGTGCTTATGGCTACATCATCCAGGTTAACCTATACCGGATAGATGCGCTACGGTCCCAAGCCGTAGCTTGCCTAGGCCCAACGACGACGACGTAAACCAACAATTGGTGACTCCGGAGTTGGATTCCCCCCTTTTACCCGAACGACTAGGATTAGACTGTAACGTCGTTCGTGCCCATCACCCCCTTCACCCGAGCGACTAGGACCAGACTGTAACGTCGTTCGTGCCCATCACCCCCTTCACCCGAGCGACTAGGATCAGACTGTAATGTCGCTCGTGCCCTCTGCCCCTCACCCCTGCCCGTGCGCTCTGTGCCTGCGCTCGTCTCAACCTCCACTCCTTCGTTGGTAACTTGTCGTCTTGCTTGTACGTCAGCAAGCATAGGAGAAGATGCCTGACGACGCTGGTGCCATCTCCCACTTGAGCGTAAAGCTCCCCGTCTTCTGGCCGGGTGATCCATTTATTTGGTTCCACCAAGTGGAATCACAATTCAACTTGGGAAGGATCACCGCTAGCAGGACGAAATACGATCATGTTTTGTCCTCTCTACCAGCGAGCATCATCTCTGAAGTCCGTGACGTCATCGTGTCTACTTCCACGAGTGAGGACCCATACAACGATCTGAAGTCTGCCATCCTGTGCCGCACCACTGTCTCCGAGCGTGAGAAACTACATCAGTTAATCTCAAAAGAAGAACTTGGAGACCGTAAGCCCACTCAAATGCTGAGGGCTATGCAGTGCGCTCTAGGCGAACGCGCACAAACCTTCGATAAGGACATCTTTAGACAGTTGTTCTTGCAGAAACTTCCTCCATCAGCTCAGCGTGTCTTGGCCACTATGGATCCTGCTACTCCAGTTGATAAACTAGCAGAAACTGCGACAAAGTAGTGGAGATTGACACAGCTCCGGTCAACAACGTGAACACACAATCGGAACTGGAGTTGAAAGTGGAAGAGTTAAGTCAACAACTCAACCACGTTTGTTCTCTGCTACAAAATCAACGGCAAAGAAGCCATTCTCGGTCAAGATTTACGAAGAGGCATCGTTCGAGTTCCGGGAAGATCTGTTTCTACCACTCGAAATTTGGAAAGAAGGCTAGGAAGTGCATCTCCCCTTGCAATTTTTCGTCGGAAAACCCCAGCAGCGAGTCCTAATGGCGTCTAGTACTCGCACTGCCAACCTGTTATTCATAAAGGACAGGAACTCTGGTGTCAATTTCTTGGTCGATACCGGAGCGTCAGTCAGTGTATTCCCTCAAAAATCTGGTCATACGCACTCGGAATCCCCGCCTCTATACGCTGCTAACGGTTCACGCATACCCACGTACGGTACTCAGTCGCGTGAACTAAACTTGGGCCTTCACCGATCCTTCAAGTGGATTTTCATCTGTGCTCAAGTGCAGCATCCCATAATCGGCGCTGACTTCCTCCAGCATTTCAAACTCCTGGTGGATCTTGACAAGCGACGCTTATGCGACCAGGCCACACTGCTTTCTGTTCTTGCCAAACAGGTTGCCCTTCCGGACGCCTCGAACTCTGCACTTTCCCTCGTTCCTCCTAATTCCATGTACCAGTGCCTTTTCCAGCGATATCCAGGAATTCTTCAACCGATGCAGATGGGTGATACCATTAAGCACACCATTACCCATCACATTACAACAAAAGGTCCCCCTGTGTTTGCAAAACCGACGTCTTGCCCCGGACAAACTGAAAGCTGCCAAATCGGAATTCCAGCTTATGATAGATCTTGGGATAATAAGACCTTCCAAAAGCAGTTGGTCCTCTCCCCTACACCTGGTCCAGAAGAAGTCAGGAGACTGGAGACCATGTGGGGATTACCGGTTTTTGAATTCGACAACCATCCCGGACCGATATCCGGTACCAAATGTCCAAGACTTTACTTCTCTTCTCCACGGCAAATCTATCTTCAGTAAAATAGATCTCGTTAAGGCTTTCCACCACATTCCCGTAGAGCCTTCGGATATTCCCAAGACTGCAGTTTGTACACCATTTGGGTTATTCGAATTTTTGAAGATGCCGTTCGGGCTACGGAATGCTGCGCAAACCTTTCAGAGGTTTATAGATGAGGTCACCAGAGGCTTAGACTTTGTTTATGCCTACATCGATGATTTGCTTGTGGCCAGCTCAACGGAAGAGGAACATAAGGAACATCTTTCACTCCTCTTTCAACGCTTAGAACAATACGGTGTTACTATTAATGCATCTAAGTGTGTGTTTGCACAGCCAACCCTGGAATTTCTTGGTCACACGATTTCGCAGCACGGAATTACCCCCCTTCAGGACAAGTGTGGAGTGATAAAAAATTACCCTATGCCAAATAATCAGCGTGAGTTACGTCGGTTTCTAGGTTTGGTAAATTATTACCACAAGTTCATTAAAAACTGTGCCAGTGTTCTTGCTCCTCTACACGCTATGATCACACACAAACGCAAGGTAACGAAATTGGTATGGTGTAGCGATAGTTTACAGGCGTTCGACAATGCCAAAAATGCTATCAATAGTGCATTGTCTCTGTCATTTCCTATCAGTGATGCCCCCCTAACTCTGACGGTCGATGCATCAGATGTTGCGATCGGTGGAGTGTTGGAACAAACCATTAACGGTCAACAAGCACCCATCGCGTTTTACTCGAAAAAGCTGCAGCCAGCCCAAACGCGTTATAGTGCTTTCGGACGTGAACTTCTTGCTATTTACTTAAACGTGAAGCATTTTCAACATTTCCTTGAAGGCCGAGAGTTTTGTGTTTTTACCGACCACAAACCTTTGGTCACTGTCTTCAATAAAAACAGCTGTAACCACTCTCCCAGAGTCATCAGGCAACTCGATTATATCTCGCAATTTACCACAGATATCCGCCACATCAAAGGTGTCTTGAACACTCCAGCGGATGCACTTTCAAGAATAGAGATTACTTCTGTTACCTTCAGCTCTACACTGTGGAATGCTATTGCACAGGATCAAGATAAGGATACGGAACTACAAGACCTGCTCAGAGAAGACTCCACTCACTCACTTTCCCTCAAGAAAATGAGTATGCCAGGATTGTCTGTGCCCCTCTATTGCGACGTATCAACAGCTGCTATTCGCCCTTATGTCCCTCCATGTCACAGAAAAGCAGTCTTCACGGATCTTCATAAGCCCTCCCATCCTGGTATCCGTGCTTCGCAACACCTGGTTACCTCTCGCTTTGTTTGGCCCTCGATGCGGAAGGATGTCAAACATTGGACCAAAACGTGCCTTGCCTGCCAGCGTGCCAAAGTCCAAAGGCACACCAGGTCCCCCTTTGACGCATTTCCGCCCCCATCCCAGCGATTTGAGGTAATTCATGTAGACATTGTTGGCCCTCTTCCAGTGATTCAAGGCCAACGTTATCTGCTCACCTGTCTCGACCGCTTTTCCAGATGGCCTGAAGCCATCCCACTTCCTGATATCCAAGCGGACACTGTTGCAAGAGCCTTTCTTCATGGATGGGTATCAAGATTTGGATTGCCGACAAAAGTCATCACTGACCAAGGTCGCCAATTTGAGTCTTCGCTTTGGAAGAAGTTTACCAGCTTGTTGGGTACAGTACATGCGCATACCTGTGCGTATCATCCGCAAGCTAACGGCCTCGTCGAACGCTTCCATCGCCAGCTGAAGTCATCCCTTATGTGTCACGAAGACTCCCATTGGATGGATAAGCTTCCACTCGTTTTGCTTGGTATTCGCTCTGCATTTAAGAGTGATCTGAAGACTACAGCGGCTGAACTAGTCTATGGAACAACACTGCGGCTACCAGGTGGCTACTTCACTGCAGGGGATAAGTCATGTGATCCTACGGAATTCGCTCAAACACTTTCCTCTCACATGCAGTCCCTTCAGCCTGTTCCCCCTCGATTGACTAGCCAACAGAACATCTTTGTTTCCCCAGCCCTCCAATCTTGCACCCACGTTTTCGTTCGTGTACCTCTCCCAAAACGGCCTCTCCAATGTCCATATGACGGGCCCTATGAAGTTCTCCGACGTACGCGCAAATCATTCCTCATCCAGCGCGGTTCCAAGGTCGACAAGGTTTCTATCGATCGTCTTAAGCCTGCGTTTTTGGAATCAACCTTAAGCGAGGTACATGTAGCTACCAAAAAGGTTCAGCGGAAATCTGTGTCGTTCGGAACTCTTTGAACTTCCTCTCTGGTGGGGGAGTGTGTAGTGAATACTCTTATTTTAGTTTCAAGTTAAATGTTAATTTTACCGTCTTGAATTTCGGAATAGCTATAAATTCATTTTAAATTAGTTACCCCTCATAATTCAATTGTGAACCACATTAATACTAATTTTATGTATACTATATTATTTTATTGTATGTAAACATAATTAATTATATATCACAATTGTCAGTTAATTATTTATATTCAAATATTTATTTTAATCTAATACCATGTCCATTTTACAAATAAACAATAGAAATCCAAGGGTTATATTTTCCACCTTTGGTACTGTCGCAGTTTCGCCTAACGGACTCAATACGGCTAGTGAGATAATCACTGGTTGGCACTTAACCAGCGGCAGTGCTTATGGCTACATCATCCAGGTTAACCTATACCGGATAGATGCGCTACGGTCCCAAGCCGTAGCTTGCCTAGGCCCAACGACGACGACGTAAACCAACAAGCTGTTAAAGTGTGTATACATTTTTTTGGGACGCCCTGTATATATATATATATATATATATTTTTTTTTTTTAATTAGGGTTGTTTAACCTCCTTCGCAACATCTAAGGTCATATGACGGAGGGGACCTACAGCTTTACGTGGGATCCGAACCACGGGTCGCTACATAATCTGGGCGCGGAGGACGGTCTCCCATCCAAATACTACCCAGACCCAATGTTGTATATATATATATATATTTATATATATATATACACAATGAAGAACAAAACCAGCACTCGGTAAAACATCATAATTTATTGTACAGCGACAGTTTCGGAGAGAAAACTTCCTCCTTCATCAAGCAATCTAAAACAATGCAAAACACACTATGTAAAACACGTACGAAAACAAGGCAACGAAGTAAAATAAAATAAAATTAGACTTAATAATAAGCTTAAATTACTAAAACCAAATAAACTTGAAAAGAGAGAAAGAAGGTAAAGAATAATTAAAAACTAAGAATTAAAATACGCGTTAATGATGAACAAACACGAAATTAATATAATAATCACAATATTAAAACCACAAAACATCAGTTGACCTCTCATTACTAGACAGTGAGGGTTTTAATTGTAACAGAAATAGAGATTCTACTGTGCAGACACATCTAGGACACATCTCTTGCAACTATATATATATATATACTAAGTTACTAGGTGACATGTACGAGTCTGCTAAATTAAGTATATAAGTGATGTAGAATTACTAGATATAAATAGCAATAGTGAGTGCTGCTGCAATAGTCTTACGTACGTCATCAATATAAATGGTAATACTACTGTAGATGTATTGATCACTGTCTCACTAGTATTAGTAATATTTTAAAGGAGCGTAGTGTCAATGTTCATATTTTCCACAATTTCCTTTTCTCAGATCATCTTAACTGTAGTAATTCCTGTTCAAATGAGTCTCAGTTTAAACTTGTAGATAGGTATTATAATGATAAAACACCCATTAAAAGGGAAGCAGGAAGACCTTGGATTAAATCGTACAATTGCCATACTAAATTTATTCCTGAATGGAATGATTTTGTCGCTCCCCTGAAAAGGGAATCAAAAGATACTTGCGATATATGGTGTCTCTTTGGTCGACCGAGAATAGAGGCAGTTTACACATATATAAGTAGCAATAGAGCTCTGTATAAAGTATCCATAAGACGACGTAAACAGGAAGAAGGTTCCATTCGAGTGGCAAAAGCCCGTGAGGCTAACTTAAATAATGATAATAAAATATTTTGAAAATTTGTCAAGAAGGAAAATGGTGCTAAGAATGCCATCCCATCAACGAGTGATGGAGTGTCTAAGGAGGAAGAAATAGCTAAGTTATGGAGAACGCAATACTCAAACATCCTTAACAGCGTAGGGAGAGTTAATCGTAGTGCAGGCTGCAGTGGAACGTCATTAGGAGGGGACTTCAATGTCTGAAATTAAGAATCTGATTAAAGAGCTAAAGACAAGATCCTCACCAAGTATAGACCACCTGTCGAATGATCATTTAAAGTATGCTGTGTAGTGTGTTCAATCTTCTTGTCTCATTATTGTTCTCAGCCATGCTTGCTCACAGTCATATTCCTGCAGAGTTTATGAAGGTATATATCACACTCCTTGTCAAAAATAACTATGGGACATTCTCTCCGGCAATAACTACAGGTTTATTGCCGTTGCCCCCCGCTTCTCAAAACTACTCGAGGAACTTTTGGCACGCCGACTAAATGATTATTTATAGACGTCTTCTAACCAGTTTGGTTTTAAAAGGCCCCATTCAACTGACCTGCGTATTTATGTTTTGGAACAGATTGGATTTAAATATACTGACAGTAATTCAACTATTTATAGTTGTTTCTTGAATATAAGCAAAACATATGATAGAATAAATCACAATTTTAAAAATTGGAAGACGGGAATGTTTTATTTTATTTTAAATTTTTATGGTTAGATGGAGAAATGTATCGTCCGAATGTTTTGGTTTCTCAAGCAGAGTTAGACAAGGCTCTTTGCTCTCTCCTCTGCTGTTTAATATATACAGGGTGTCCCATAAGTCCGGCATCATAGGAAAAATAATTAAAAAAGGCAAAACAAAAGCTTTTATTTACGGAATGTGCTCAATATGTCCACCATTGTTTTCAATACACAAATTCAGACGTGATACCCAGTCAGCAAGCACACGGTGAATGATGTCAGGAGTAATGGTGTTACATGCCCCAATAATGCGCTGTCGCAAATGTTCAACACTCTTAATTTTCTCTGCGTATACCAGCGCTTTCAAGTGGCCCCAGAGATAAAAATCTAATGGCGTGAGATCCGGGCTTCTAGCTGGCCATTCCACAGGCCCTCGACGTCCTATCCAATGACCAGGGAATTGTTGGTACGGGTATTCCCTTACTTGGGTGCTGTAATGTGCAGGAGCGCCGTCTTGCTGGAACCATGTTGGGAAATTTCCTTTTTCGTTCAAGACACTGGGAAATGCTTCTTCCTTGAGCATGCGTAGGTAGGTGCCTCCAGTGACATGTTCATCGATAAAGAGGGGGCCTATGATGCGATCCTTCCAAATGCCACACCATACCATGAGGGTTGTTTTGAGACCAGTAGCGGGTGTTCTGTCAATTTACCTCACCATTTCCATAAAAAACAGCCTCGTCACTGAACAGAATGGTGGACGGGAAATTGGCATCCCGAGCATAAGAAAAATATGAATTATGGTTTGTAGAAATAGAAAAATATGAATTTCTCCTATGACGCCGGACTTATGGGACACCCTGTATATATTGATGGATTAATTGCTTCTCTTAATAAGAAAAGTGTGGGATGTTGTATAGATAACATGAGGATAAATACCTTAGTCTATACCGATGATAAGGTATTAACCTCAGTTAAATGTCTGGATCATCTTATAAAAATTTGTGAATTATATTCACAGAACTATGACGTTAATTTCAATGTTACTGAAACTAATATAAGGTTATGCACTTCTATCCTAAAAGCTCAAACCAAACAGTTAATATCATCTTCAAAATCAGAAGCAAACCAATAGAACAAGTACGAGAATTTAAGTATTTGGGTCAAATTCCTTGACCAATTCCTTGAGCAACGACTCAGACATAAGGAAACAATATCGAAATTACTGTGCCAATATAGGGATTATAGGGAACTCCAGATTCTGTACAAACGAAAAGTCACTCTTTTTCGTACTTTCTACACTAATATCTTCGAGCAGCAACTGTGGATTAATTATAAAAAAGGTTCTTGCAAAACCCTTAAATTTGCTTTATAACATCTTTAAGAATGCTGCATTAGTTACCTCCAAGAGGCTCAGCTTCTCAAATGTCCGTTAACCACAACGTTCCGAGCCTCCCTGAGGTGACAAGACGCGCTCAACACAGTTTAATGCGAAGAATTCAAAATCAGACAATCCATTTGTCCAAGCTATTCATCAGTCCTGGTTTATGTCCTCTAGACCAGGGGTTCCCAACCATTTTTCACCTGTGACCCCTTGCAAAACCTCTGGGAACGCCGTGGCCTGTCTTGCTAAACGCTACTAATATATATATATATATATTATATATATATATATATAATATATATATATATATATATGCGCCTCGGTGGTGTAGTGGTTAGCGTCGCTGACTACGAATTCATCGGCCCCGGGATCCAGACCCGGTGACGGTAGGCGACGCGCAGCAAAACCCAGCTGTTCATCCTTCCACACAATAAAGAAATTGGTTGGTAGATAAATGGGTACCTTGAGTAGCCTAGTGGTTAAGACGCTAGGCTGCTGGTGCGACGTGGTTCGAATTTCACGTTAAACTGTAGGTCTAAGGTAGAGTGACAAGCTTGACCTTCGTCAGAATGAACAATTCGGGCGGAAGCAAAACCAAGGTTAACCAAGGTTATACGCCCTATACTTTAATTTCATATATTTCTAGTGGGTATCACGTTACTGAATGTGGTTCCCATTTCACTTCATTCCGTGCCCAAGAGTGAGAAATTGGGGAGTGAGAATGTGAAAAAGGAGGCAATTCTCAAATCAGTCTATTCCCATTTTATTCCATTCTCATTCACGGTTTTCCCACTTTGGTTCACGATAGATTAGGTTAGATTAAATTGTTAATGTTAGGTTAGGTTAATTCCAGTTATAGGTTAGAAAATATTAGGTACTCGCGTATGGCGCCTTTGTCGCCAAAGCGATTGCCAGTGACATTCTTTTTCTCAAATCAAACCTTTTTTTTTTTTCTTTTCTCATTTTCTGCATTCCCAAAGTTAACCAAGGTTAAGCTTCGGATATGTCTTTTTTTGCAAATGAAAAACAGAAATGAACAAAATTCTTTATCTTCACCTTAAGAACACAAACAAAAGGCTTCATTGGCGATATTAGTAACTGAAAATAAGAATTAATTAGTGAAAATTACGACATGTTTTAAACGTGAATACTACTTATGAATGAAATGGAATCTTCGAATGAGTGATTTCACCCAAGCAGTATTTGTGATGCGAATCGGTTGATCAACAACTGCAATGACGAGACCTACGACCATTGGACCACCCCAGGGCTCCTTTACTAGCTGTGGCCTACCACGGATTGCTCATGACCCCCCTGGGGTGGGGGGCCATACGGATCCCGTTGGGAACCACTGCTCTAGACTATGAGCTTCTTGGTATAAAAGTGTGCCTTTAGCTCCACTTAACACCAAAATTATCATTTTCATAACATAAATTTACTTTTTATTTTTATTTTTTTATTTTAAATTTTATTGTTTAATTATTTAGTCCTATCGTTTATTACTTTGATGAATATTGTAATTCTTTATGGGATTTATTTCTTGCCAATTAAGATTATCATTATCATATTATTATCATTACTATATATATATATGTGTGTGTATATATACCTTTCCTTTCAACCTTTCAAATATTCCGTGCGATGATTCCTCATTTCACGAAAGTCAAGCTTGTCCTCTCGAGTTGGTCTGGTGAAATAGCGAGTTGGTTTCTTGTATTCTCCACCTCACATAGCCAGGTACGCCCGGCTCATCGGGGATCGTTCTGAGCCAGGTGTTTAATCTTCTTTTGAAGATGTCCACCGCAACACCACTCGCGTTTCTTAGGTCTTTGGGTAGCTGATTAAACAGTTTTGGTCCTCTCACAACAAAACTATTTTTTTTCAGGGTTAAGGATGTTCCCTGTCTAGCCTTTAATTTAGGAACACGACACAGTCTTCCTTTTCTACCTACCACTGTTGTTTGGGGAGTTACGGGGTTCAGAGTAAGATTAGGGACTAGTTTCTCCATTATTTTCCAAGTGTAAATGATGGTGTGTGTGTCTTTTCTCCTTTCCAGTGAATATAGGTTTAATTTGCGTAACCTTTCCCAGTAATTTAGTTCTTTGCATCCATTGATCTTGGCTGTGAAGCTTCTCTGAATCTCTTCTAGCTGTCCAATGTCTTCTTTTTTATAAGGATGTCAGGACCGACCAGTATTCCAATTTGGGTATGATCAGTGTTTTCAGAAGAGGAATCATTATATTCCTATCCCTTTGTTTAAAGGTTCTCAATATCTGTCCAATCTGCTCTGTTTACTGCTATCTTATTTTGTGTTTCAAATTTCGCATCATCAGTCATTACAACCCCTAAATCTTTTGCTCTAGAATTTCTCTGAATTTTCTGTCTATTTGGGTATAATATTCCATGGATTTTAGGTCTTCTCTTTTTCCATATCGTAACAGCTGAAATTTCTCAGTGTTAAACCTCATATTGTTGTCTTCCGTCCACTTGTAGATTCTGTTCTTGTCGGTTTGTAGAGACCCTATATCTTCTGGGTTTCTTATTTTTCTACTGATCTTTGTGTCATCGGCAAAGGATGTTACTGTGCTGTCTCTGGTAACGTCGTCATCTATGTCAGCATGATTATGAAGAGTATTGGAGCTAATACTGTTCCTATTAAAGCTATTCCTTTAAAGCTGTTCCTATTAAAGCTAAAGGCATATATATATATATGGTGTCGCATAAGTCCGTTCTCATAAGAAAATCTATTTTAAATTAAATTTATAAATGTAATACATTAGAACTACGACAAATGTTCAAATTGCTCTCTTGTTTTGGGACCTTTTTTTTTTGTTGCAGGTAGAATAACATGCAGTGAGTAATATGGAAGTGGGTTACACTCGTGAGGAAAAGGCCTCTGTCTTTTCCTCACGAGTATAACTCATTTCCATTTTTACAAATAACAATGAGATAATAATAAATAAAAAGGTAACGCACACAAAGTTCTCTGACCATAATTTAATCGATATGCAATTGAAATTAGTACCCAGAGGTCCGAAAACGCATCCCAGAGAGTCAGAAGGAATATTTGAAGGTTTAAATATAAATTCAAAGAAAGTAAATTGGGAAAGTGTAAATAAAGATTTAAAGAAAGTAAATGGGGAATTGCTACTTCACGAGAAGACTCCAAAAGAAATACTATTTATATAGAAACTGAAACTAAACCTATGTTACTGAAACATGTTCTAGAGAGACAAAAAACAAAAAGAAAACGTAGCAAGCTCGAAAAAAAAATCAGGACACTATTTAGACAACGGAAACAAACCGTAAAACATCTCCACAGATGCAGAACTGATGCAAGGCAACTCAAACTAGAGAGGAAACTGTGAAATAGAAATGGACCTAAAACAAACATTCATACATAAGACAAACGAGGAGAAAAACAAGGTAGCAAAAAACATAAAAAATAACCCAAAATACTTCTACTCGTTTGCGAAAAGAAAAATGCAGTGTAAAGAGAGTACTGGGCAAGTGATAGACGGGGAGGCCGAATACACAAATGACCCAGAAAAAATGAGCGAACTGCTTAAGAAACAATTTAACTCCGTTTAGCAACCCAAAGTCCGAGAAGAAAGTAGAAAACCCAGATGAATTTTTCAGCATTGACACAAACCAGCCAAGAACAAATCCTGCCATAAACCTATTAATAAACTGAGAGTTCTCGGAAGGAGACGTAATTAAGGCTCCATCACAGATGCAAGCAATTCGGCACCAGGGCCAGACACATGAACTGCCACATTTCTGAAGAAATGTAAAGAGAGTATTGCCAAACCGCTATACTTACTATGGAGGAAATCACCCGACACAGGACAAATGCCACTTCTATTAAAGAACGCGAACATTGCTCCCCCTTATTTAAAGAAGGTAACAGAGCAATGTCAAAGAATTATATTATCGGCCGGTAGCTCTCACCTTCCACCTTATAAAGTGCTTTGAACGTATAATTAGAGGCAAGACTACTTGCTACCGACAAGAAAAGAACTTATACAACCCAAATCAGCATGGCTTCACGACTGCAAGATCATGCCTGTCACAGCTATTAGACCACCAGGAGAAAATATTGGAAACATTGTGTCGAAGACAAAACATACATTTAATATATACTGACTTTGCTAAAGCCATCGATAAATGTGAACCATGGAATTATAGCACACAAACTTAAGAATACAGGAATTGCTGGAAAGTTGGAAGATTGGTATTTAATTTGCTGACTCAAAGAACACGAAGAGTGGTAGTAAATGAGTTAAATCTGAAGTGACAGAGTCATGAGCTCTGTCCCACAAGGTACAGTATTAGATCCTTTGCTGTTCATAATAATGATTGTAGATATTAATGATAGTATTGTATCATGTTTCGCAGATGACAAAAATATGCGAGGAAATATTGAACGAAGGTGACATAGAAAAATTACAAAACGGCATTAAAACATTAGTGAAGTGGGCAGAAGACAATATGAAGTTCAACGAAGAAAAATTCCAACTTCTAAGATATGGTAATAGCAAGGCGCTACTGAATAAAGGGTACAAAACTGTGCAAGCCAAACAGATAACACCAAATCCATAAGTCAGGGATCTTGGAGTAATAATGTCGTCGAATGCAGAATTCAGAGAGCACTATAACATCAATATTACAACAGCTAGAAAAATAATGAGTATCCTCTGGAGGAGCTTCCACAGCAGAAAAGCAAACATCATGCTAAAATTATGGAAGAGTCTAGTCCAACCGATAATTGAGTATTGCTCAGTACTCACAAGCCCATACAGAAAACGAGACATTGCGAACATTGAAGCTACACAAAGGACTTTTATGGCTAAGATAGAGGAAACGAAAGGTGACGACTACTGGTCTCGACTACAATCCCTGAAACTCTACTCCTCGAAAGAAGACGCGAGCGGTACACAATAATATACATGTGGAAAATACTCCAGGGTTTTGTTCCTAACCTTAGAAATGAAATAGAAACAAAATGGAATGAGAGAAGAGGCAGATTCTGTACTGTCCAAACTGCAGTGGGATAGCGGACCATGAAAACGAGGATGGAAAATACCCTCAGAATACGAGACTCAAAGTTTTTTAATGCCCTGCCAAAAGAAGTGAGGAACCTGCAGCACACCGACCTGAATAACTTCAAGAACCAGCTGGACAGATTCCTGCGCAAAGTCCCTGACCACCCACGCGTGGCTACGAGGGTAGGAGGGAGATCGGAAAGTAATTCCCTCATTCACTAAATCCCGCAAATGAGGCGGGATGCTGCAGGGGGGTCGACCTGCTGCAGGTGGGTCCTGAACCATCGTTCAAACCCTCATAAAGTAACATAAAGTAAGTAATATTCGTTAAATTCTTCATTTATATTGTTCTGTTGTTTATTGAAGGTCGGACAGCTGTACGTACTATAACAAGAGGAAATCGATATAACAATAATCTTTGCGTTTTTCACACACGCACACACACACACACACATACGTGTGAATCCCTACATAAACGAGGTACCGACTTTTTAAAATCCATATATGTAAAACATTCGTAAACCAAACTTAATTTAACCCATTAGTACCAAGAGGTCTTCCCCGAGACTGAATAAAATCGTCTGGCGTTAGCTACAACAAAATCATTAAAGTGACGCTCGACACTAATGGGTTAACCTAACCTAACCTAACCACAGCGTCATCGAACTGAAAAGGGCGTGATAAGTGTTTCGGGCGCAGTTGAGGCCTCGAAGATTGTTTTCTGTTGAGACATTAAACCAAACCTAAACTAACGTAACTAAGCGTAACCTAACCTAACCTAACCTAATGAGGGTCAACATACCCTTCTTCCAACAAAGAAAAATGTTTTTAGATTTTTATAGAATTTTTTAATGTTTCCAGATACCAAAAGTGTTACCTCACAAAAACATTTACCCCACTACATCTGTGAATTATCGCACTCGCGACCCCATTTCTGCCCAGTTGCCCACACACACACACACACACACACATATATATATATATATATATATATATATATATATGACCTAACCAAAACTAACGTCCTGTTTCTTAATCGTTCATGCCCAAGAAGAAGGAGAAGCTTCCATGACCCCTTCTAGCGCTGGGCCTCTTTAATATACAGACTACGTGTGGTATACCAATGCAGCTGGGTTTTTTTATTCATTTTCGTTAAGACCTCTAACCTCTAATCTAACTCTCTAACATGAACTAACCTAAACGAAGCTATAAGTGTTTCTCAACATATAAGTAAGCTAGATAACTTATCCCCTTCAAGTCCTACAGAATAGGTTTAGCCGTGTGTGTATATATATATATATATATATATATATTATATATATATATATATATATTGTACAGTACATGCGTAAACCTTTCACCTTCGGGTCAAAGTTCAAACTTTCAAGTGAGTCATAGGTCATGTATTATGCATTCATGAATAAATTTGTCAAGAAATAATTACTGCAATTTCCTGCAAGCAATCCCAAAGCTACAATCAAAAGCAATTGCTTTTTGTCTCATTCTGAAGTGTAAACGAAACTATAAATTTAGGTGAAATTAATATTTAAAACTATATATATATATATATATATATATATATATATATATATATATATACATTTCAACTGCAAAGAACACGCAGTATAATTAACGTAAAGAACGACGCTTGTATAGAAGAACATTCCGCGCAAGATGAGGAGGGAGAACGAACAAATGAAAAAATGAGGTAACCACCCGGGAATCGAACCCGGGATCTTCCGATTGCCGGTCAGATATGATAACCACTACACCATGGTCCTCACTCGATCAGAAGTCGTAATTCTCCTACATACGCGCAGAAACCAATGCCCCGAGGGGGGCACCTCCCGCATGCCGCACCTATATATACATTTCAGGTGCGGCATGCGGGAGGTGCCCCCTCGGGGCATTGGTTTCTGCGCGTATGTAGGAGAATTACGACTTCTGATCGAGTGAGGACCATGGTGTAGTGGTTATCATATCTGACCGGCAGTCGGAAAATCCCGGGTTCGATTCCGGGTGGTTACCTCATTTTTTCATTTGTTCGTTCTCCCTCCTCATCTTGCGCGGAATGTTCTTCTATACAAGCGTCGTTCTTTACGATATATATATATATATATATATATATATATATATTAATAATATTAATGAAAAATAATGATAATATAAAAATTAAGAACATAGAAAATAGTCAGATAACAAGAAGTAGAAGCGTAGAAAATATCGTCTGTAAATACTACGCAAAAGGGTACTGCAAATATCGGGATGCGCAATGCGCATCTATGCACATCTCACATTACACTGGGGAACACAACTTTTGGTGACTTAGATGTTAGACCTGTTTCTGGGTATATTGAGGTCGCTGATTCTAAAAATGACATTAGTTTTTCTCCATCAGCTCTGCTTATCAAGATATGATATATATCTATATATATTTCTATATAATGTATATAATATTATATAATTGCTGACTGGCAATCACTGTTGTTGTCAATTGAATACAAAAGTATGATGAATGTCAGCAAAAATAGTGTATTAACATCAAACAAGCATAAGGTACGAAAAATATTTATTAAATTCAAACAAGCTTGAGACACGAACGGCAAAAAAAGTTCTTTCATTGAGACATCTCACATAAACCGCGTTTCTGAGATTTCTTGCGATGAGATGTGCCAGGACATTCGCGTTGGATGCTCCAGCAGTAATCTGCCATCATGTGAGTATTCCATCGTCCGCGGTACCGTTCTTCCATGGTCCTTAGTTCTTGGTGAAATCGTTCACCCTGTTCCTCGCTTAGATTACCGAGGTTATCTGGGAAACGATCCAAATGACTGTGGAGGTAATGCAGTATCTGGGAAACGATCCAAATGACTGTGGAGGTAATGCAGTTTGATGCTCATTTTACAGCCAAGTTTACAAAAAGAAGAGAGCATATTCTCCACTAGTTCACCGTAGTTATCAGCCTTATAGTTCCCAAGGAAATTCTTCACAACCATACTAAACGATGACCACGCACGTGCCTCAATGTTGTCCATTGAATCTTGGAAACGCGGGTCTTTCATGAGTTCCTGGATTTGCGGTCCATCGAAAATACCTGCCTTCAGCTTTTCCATGCTCAGCGCAGGAAATTTTCTACATATGTAGCCAAAACACGTCCCATCTTTGTTCAAAGCCTTTATAAATTGTTTCATCAAACCTAGTTTGATGTGCAGTGGTGGCAATATGATCCTTTCTCTGTCAACCAAAGCTTCTTTGATGATATTTTTTTCTCCAACCACCATGTTTTCTCTCAGAGGCCACTGTCTTCTCACCCAGTGTTCATCTTTAGCTCTACTGTCCCAGAGACATATAAAGCACGGGTACTTGGTGTACCCGCTCTGCTGGCCCAGGAGAAAATTCACCATCTTCAGATCCACACAGATCACCCATTGGTGGTCTCGGTATGATATCTTTTCTAGGACTAGGGCGACTGTCCCGTGCTCTTCTCTCATACCGACTGAGTGACCAATTGGGATTGATCTGTATCTGTTGCCGTTGTGTAGAAGAACACATTTTAGGCTCCGTTTGGAGCTATTTATGAATAACCGCCATTCACTTGGTGTGTATTCCGATATGCCCATTTTCATCAGCAATCCGCGCACATTGTTGCAGAAAACTAAATCGTTCTCTTTTGAGAAGAAGGGCAGTAAATCCTTTTCTCTGTCGCGATATAACGTGATTTTGGTTCCCGGCAGCAGTAAATTTTTTTCTCCCAGCCTGGAAGCTAACAATTCAGACGATTTCTTCGAAAGACTTAAGTCCCTTATGAGGTCGTTTAATTCGTGTTGACTAAAACCTTCTGCAACTGATGACGGTCCTTCGAAATCACTGTCATTTTGCCCACATATGCTTTCTTTGTCAGTAGCAGATTCATCATCTTCTTGAGGGAGCTCTGGAAGATTGCTGAATGATGGGACAGGTATCTCATCTGAATGTGAAACAGGCCGTCTAGCTGAGTCTATGTCAGGATACGTCCATTTACTCCGGTTACGTCCATTGATGCCCTTTATATTCACCAAACAAAAGTAACAGTCATCACTGTGGTTTCTCTGTTCTCTCCATACCATTGGTATACCAAATTTCAGGCACCTCCTCTTTCCGTTGGTCCATTGCCGCAGATGCTCCGTACACGTTTTACACACAACATGAGGAGCCCATGGCTTATCTTGGTCCCCTAGTTGTACTTTGAAATAGGCAAAATAAGCTTTTTTCACAAAATCAGTAATAGTTTTTCTCTGTTCAATGAACGTGTACTCTCCGCAGATAAAACAAAACACATCTGGATGATTTAAACACTTTCTTCGTGATGAAGCCATGTCAACACCTGTAACAGGAAAGAATTCACGTTAGTACATGTACAATACACATGCAAAACAGCAACATCAGCAAAATCATAGCTACAATTTAATTATACAGATGCATTTAGATTTACGAGCAACTCATAATACCGTTCCAGAACGGTAATAAAGTAGGTAATGACGTATGCAATATCTCAAAAACTAGAGCTGCTAGAACAAAATGGATGATATTTTCTGAATCAGTGGCATGAAAATATCCAGAATAAGGTCTAAAATCTCAGGCACCAAGAAAATATTTTTTTGGGTTCCCAGTGTTATGTAACACACTTTACACAAGTGGATATTGCAAATTTGAAAAAAGTGCAAGTTCCACCATCTTACTGTCTGCAACACCTATGCAAGATAAGGGAGGTGCAAATACGGACAAAAATGCCGTTACCACCACCCTCAAAGGCAGAGGCGGCGGAACGACATGATTTAAGGGGGTGCGCCATTTTGGGATGGGCCCCGAATTTTTTTAAACTTGTAATGTCACATGCATTGTTTTAAGCAATTTATCAAATAAAAGACAAATATATAGCATATTTTTATTATATCAAATATATAGCATATATTTATATTAGATATTAAGATTTTATAACTAGTTGGAAAGTATAATGACAGAGACAGATAAATCAAATATATATATCGAGAAAGAGAGAGCGAAAGATATATATATATATATATATATATATATATATATATATATATATATATATCCCCTGGGTTTAAGATTCAGAGACGAACAATAACTAGTAGAGAGCTAAGTATATTTTCCAAAATATAGCAGTCCGCGCTCGTTGGCAGTGACAAACCTCTGCCGCTAGTTTCAGATCAATCCAATCTAACATATCCTTGTGGATGTGTGCTAGTGCCACATTATTCAGTCGTGCCTGACCCATAGTAGAGCGTATGTTTTAAGTCGACGTAGAGCACTGAACGTTCGTTCAGATGTAGCTGTCGTCACCGGAATTGTGTAAAACAAACGAATCAAACTTGTAGCAGACGTATCTTTGACTTCAAACTCAGAGTCGTTATCGGAAGTTGAATCAGCAGGTAGAACTTATCTGAATTCGGAAGAAACAGAACCAGGATCATCTACAATGTCAGAACGATCATCAATTTCGGAGTTAGAATCGGAATTCACATCAACTGGCGGAACTGGTCTGGACTTTGTACAGACAGAAGCAGACTTATCTTCGACATCCGAGTCGTTACGCTCGGATAATACAGTCTTGGACGACATTGCAACATCTCGAACATGTCTGGAGATGGACTCTCGCGCCACTTTCTTAGACGCAGGCGAAGAAACATCAGTCGATTAATTGACCTTCCCTTCAAGAAAATTTCTGATATCCATTTAATGTTAATTGTATTGGAAACTATCCAGGTTTTATCCAACAAAATTTATATTATCTGAAAAGAGAAAGTAATTAAATACACAAAAATTCACAACAATCCAAATCCACACCATTATAAAATGAACATGAAATACACGACGAAAAGTGGAAATAAATTACTCCATCATGCAATGCAACGCCCGCAGCATTGTAGTAACAAAACAAACACCCAAGTCAGCACCACAGCACTCAGCTGCAGCACAAAGAAACGGCACCATTTCACGGGCAATTTACACCGACGAGTGATTCAAACCCCCAATGACGTAGTTGTAAAACCGCACCGCTATTGGCTAATTTCACGGCCACACGTGGTTGGTACGCGTTGTCAATGTTTTTGCCAACATACGGTCGTTGAATTTAGAAACAGACTGAATGACTGGTGCATATATAAATATAAGCCAAAGTCGCCGAAAATATTAACTGAGCAAGGGGGTGCGAGGCGCGCCAGCGCGCAATAGGTTCCGCCGCCCCTGCTCAAAGGAACCTGACAGATGAGCAGACGAAACCAGCAACAAAGAGGGCTACCAATTTTTTAGCTGTAGCCCACACAATTCAACTATCGAATACCATCCAACAAATACAAAGCCAACTGACAAATACAGGGATCCGAGACCCGTACAAAAGGCATACAGAAAGACATTGCATGCGATATCGGGACAACGGTTATCGAAACAGATAAAGAGAGGAAAATTCTCGGAGGATCACAAGGCTGTCAACCGGCACCACCATTGGAAAATGAATCGGAAACACAAGGATGTAGAAACTTCTTCTTCTTCCGCAGCCTTATTAGCCCACTTCAATGTGGGGTCGCTGTTGCAAATCCTTCTTCTCCATTCACTTCTGTCTTGAGCCATCTCTTCCTCCAGTCCCTTATCACTCATATCTTTCTTCAGTCTATCCCGCCACCCCATCTTCGGTCTACCTCTTCTCCTCGTTCCTAGAATTTCTATCCTCAGCATCCGTCGTCCCACATACTCCTCCTCCCTCCTCTGGACACGCCCATACCATCTCAATCTCCTTTCCTGTGCCTTCTTGGAGATTTCCGTTACTTTTGTTGTTCCTCTTATTAAATCATTCCTCACTCTATCCCTCCTAGTCACTCCACACATCCATCGGAGCATCTTCATTTCTGCCACTTCCATTTTCTTTTCCAGGCTTCTTTTCATCGGCCATGTTTCTGCCCCATATAGTAGTGCTCGTATTACTACTGTCTTAAACAGTTTTCCCTTCATCCTCACATTCACCTTCTTATCACACAATACTCCCGATACCTCTCTCCAATTTTTCCAGCCAGCTTGAATTCTGTTGTTTATTTCTCCTTTCAAGTCTCCCTTCTCCTCTATGATTGATCCCAGATACTTTTAGCTTGAAACTTTTAACTTTCTTCATAATAAATTCCTAGATTATGACATTTCCTATTTGTTCGTCTCCAGGTGCACATTTCATATACTCGGTCTTTTCTCTGCTTATTTTTAGTTCTCTAGTTTCCAGAGCTACTCTCCACCTCTCTAATTTTTCTTGCACTCCCTCTCTTGTTTCTGAGCACAATACAATGTCATCAGCAAACATCATGGTCCAATTGGTCCATGGAGCCTCCTCTATCACGTCTTTGCTGATCACATCCATCACAATATCAAAAATCAGCGGACTCAGCACTGATACCTGGTGCAGACCAACTCGTACCTCAAATATCTCGGTCTCTCCCATACTACTTCGCACCTTCGTAATAGCTCCCTCATACATATCTTGGATCAGTCTGACATACTGCTAAGGTACCCGCCTGTCTCTTAAACATCTTAAACATCCAGTCCTTCTTCCCCCAACGACTTCCATACTTCTGATGGTATCTCATCTGGTCCTCCCGCTTTTCCATTTTTCATTTTTGTTAAAGCCATCCTTACTTCTTCTCTGTCTACATTTCTTACCATACCTAGATTTTCCACGCCATCCTCAAAAATCCTTCTTTCATTTTCTACATTTAGGAGGTTTTGGAAATAACACTCCCATCTCTTCTTTATTTCCTCTTCCTTCATCAGTACTTCACCTTCTTCATTCCTGACTTGCTTTATATGCGTTACATCTTTGTGGCTTTATTTCTTGCTCTGCCAGCCTGCTGCCTTTGCCTGAGCCACTGCTTTCTTAGCCCTTTTATTTGCTTCTTTATATCTCACTCGATCCTCTTCTTCTCTTGATTCATCCCATCTCTTCTTTGCCGTATTCTTATCCTGTATCTCTGTTTGCACTTCTTGGCTCCACTACCACGTCTCCTTGTCATCTTCTCTTCCTCCTCTCGATATCCCCAGCGCTGTCCGTCCATTCTCCCGGATCTTATTTGCTACCTGGCTCCACCCCAGTCTAGTCCTCTCGTCGAAATACCCCATCTCATTTCCATCGTTCAGTACTGCTCGCTTAAAATCTCCTCTAATTCTTTGTTCTTAAAGCCCTCCACCACCTGATCTTAGCCACTTTTCTCCGGTTCGAATTTACAGCACCTCTCATTTTCATATCCATCACCAGTAGTCTATGATGCTGTGGCGCCACCTTACTATTACCTTACAATTTACAGTCTTACTACGATGTGTTCTTTTGTATAGAAAATAATATATCTGTGAACTTCTACCTCCACTGTTGTACGTTACTAAACGTTTCCGCTTCTTCTCAAACAGTGTGTTTACCAATACCAAATCATAAGCAACCGCAAAGTCTATCACTCGCTCTCCTTCTGGATTTTTGTCTCCCAATCCATACCCTCCATGCACCCCTTCAATATAACTGTTATCGTCTCCCACATGCCCATTTAGGTCGCCACTCACCACCACTTTTTCCTCCTCTGGTATATCCCGCATGACCTACAAGGATGTAAGAAACGAAAGGTAAAAAATAAAAATAATCCTAGTCAACATTCAGGGCTTTAAATCAAACCATTCTCCGGACAAAATTTTATACCTGAAAGGACTCATGCAAGAAACCGGAGCAGATTTTGCGTGCCTCACGGAAACCCATCTAAAGGACTGCCAGGCGAACTGTGAAAACTGTGAGTTCTGTACTGACAAAAAAGAAATACAAATTTACAACTATAACATCCTCCGAGCCGACAGGACAGGGAGACGTAAAGGCGGATGTGCTATTTACACACGCGAAAGGCATATGGCTGGAAATGACTATAAGTACCTCAAACGGCCTACGTAGAATGTGTAGCAGCAAAAGTTGAAAAATTAAATATGGTACTAATTGTAATGTACAGACCCCCGAACACGCCAACCACAAAATTCTCAGATTCCATTACAAAGGTAAGAAACTGAGTAAAATTTTTCTTTGTGGTGATTTTAATTTTCCATTCATGAAATATAAAAGGATAGGAAAAAATATATGTATACACCAGGACAAGGGGGGCACACGGGAAGACCAGGAGCAGGTACAGATGCTACTAGCTCTAGCTGATAAATTTATGTTAACACAAGAAAATACAAGTGCCTAGATTTGGTATTCACAAACAACAGCAACCTAATTGATAATGTAGAAATATCCCCAACTATAATATCGGATCACAACATTATTGAAATAACAACCAATATAAAAGCAACAGGAAAGGAAAGAACACGAACAACAGAAAGAAGCAAATTCGATTTTTTTAATTTTCACTCCAAAGCTATAAACTGGGAAGGTGTTGCATCCAGCATGGAAGTAATAGATTCGAAAACCATCTTCGAGGCCAAGACAACATAAGAGATGTTAGTGACCTTAGAGAAGAAGACGCTGGAAATTGTGGAAAGACATGTCATAAAAATACAACAAAGAGAACAGAGAAGCTGGTTCGAGAGACAAAAGAGGTCATTGTTCCGAAAGAGAAAAAGAGTGACTGCAAAATTAAGTGACTGTAAAGATAACAACATCAGAGAAATATTAAATGATAAACTGGAGAGTATCGATTGCGTCATACAGGAACTAATTGAGAAGCATACAGAAAAAGAAGAAGACGACGCTAGAGAAGCGATAAAGGTTAACTCAAAGTACTTCTATAATTTTGCAAAACGGAAGTCAAAAAACCATGCGACTATCGGACCTTTGAAAAACGAAGACAGTGCTTTATCTGATGATCTAACAGAAGTATCTGAAATATTAAGAGCTCAGTACGAATCATCTTTCAGTATCCCAGAAACTGACAAACTGATATGCGAGAGAAACGCATTCTTTGAAGAAGAACTACATGGGGAAAGTATAACAGATGATATTACACAAGCTATAGGGAAACTAAAAGCACACTCAGTGGCAGGACCGGACAAATGGAATGCCAAACTGATCAAAAACTGCAAGAATGCAATCGCTGAGCCCTTATATTGAATATGGAGACAATCACTAGACAATGAAGAAATATCGGGCATCCTGAAGAGTGCGAACATAGTCCCAATATATAAAGGAGGGGATCGATCAGAGGCCAAACAAAATAGGCTAGTATCGCTTACATCTCATCTCACTAAAATATTTGAAAGAATAGTTAGACAGAAAATCTATGACTTTTTGGATACTCAGAAAAAATTAAATGATAACCAACATGGATTTCGGTCAGGGAGATCATGCCCATCACAATTAATGGAACACTACAACAACATTATTGATGTACTTCAAAGTAATGAAAACTATGACGTAATATACACAGACTTTGCCAAATCGTTCGACAAGTGTGACCATGGAATCAAATACATAAGGGAGTATCTTCATCAGAATCAGAGGTCCTCAGCTCAGTACCACAAGGAACAGTATTAACTCCACTACTCTTCATAATCATGCTAACTGACATAGATGAGGACGTTACCAAAGACAGCACAGTAACATCCTTTACCGATAACACAGAGGTCAGTAGAAAAATAAGAAACCCAGAAGACATAGGATCTCTACAAACCGACATGAACAGAATCTACAAGTGGACGGAAGACAACATTATGAAGTTTAACACTGAGAAATTTCAGCTGTTACGGTACGGAAAAAGAGAAGAACTGAAATCCATGGAATATTATACCCCAAATGGACAGGAAATTCAGAGAAATTCTAAAGCAAAAGATTTAGGAGTTGTAATGACTGATGATGCGAAATTTGAAACACAAAATAAGATAGCAGTAAACAGAGCAAAGAGAATAACTGGGCAGATACTGAGAACCTTTAAACGAAGGGATAGGAATATAATGATTCCTCTATGTCTACTGAAAACACTGATCATACCCAAATTGGAATACTGCTCGGTCCTAACATGCCCATATAAAAAAAGATGACATTAGACAGCTAGAAGGGATTCAGAGAAGCTTCACAGTCAAGATCAATGGGTGCAAAGAACTAAATTACTGGGAAAGGTTATGCGAATTAAACCTATATTGACTGGAAAGGAGAAGAGAGAGATACACCATTACTTACACTTGGAAAATAATGGAGAAACTAGTCCCTAATCTTACTCTGAACCCTGTAACTCCCCAAACAACAGTAGTAGGTAGAAAAGGAAGACTGTGTCGTGTTCCTAAATTAAAGGCTAGACAGGGAACATCCTTAACCCTGAAATAAAATAGTTTTGTTGTGAGAGGACCAAAACTGTTTCATCAGCTGCCCAAAGACCTAAGGAACACGACTGGTGTTGCGGTGGACATCTTCAAAAGAAGATTAGACGCCTGGCTCAGAATAATCCCCGATAAACAGGGCGTACCTGGCTATGTGAGGTGGAGAGTACAAGAAACCAACTCACTACTTCACCAGGCCAACTCGAGAGGAGGGGTGACAACTTGACCTTCATGAAATGAGGAATCATCGCACGGAACATTTGAAAGGTTGAAAGGTGTATATATACACGCGCCTCGGTGGTGCAGTGGTTACACGACGAATCCACTGTCCCCTGGTTTGATTTCTGGCGAAAACAGAAGGCGAGCTGCTTACCCAGATGTTCATCCTTCCAGAAAAAAATAGGTTGGTAGATAAATCGGGTACCCTGGGTGGCCTAGTGGTTAAGATGCCGGACTGCTGATCGGAAGGCCTTTGTGATTTCTGACCACTCGTGGTAGGTCGTGGTTCGAATTCCACGTGAAGCCGTAGGTCCAAGGTGGAATCAACAAGCTTAACTTTCGTCAGAATGAACAATTCGGGCGGAAGCAAAACCAAGGTTAACCAAGGGTTTGTATATATATTATTTTTTAAATGAATGGAAAAATACACGCCCGTCATATTTGTGACAAAGCAAAATAACACTACGTTAATTAAAGATCTTTACTTTGGAACAATATTGGAAGACTTTCTTTTTCATTCTACAGGGTGTCCATAATGTCTTGTCACCCCAGTAAAATACTAACTGATTTTCGTTTTTATTTCAGACCCATTTGAAATGTGTGATAGCAGCAATTATACGATTGAACAAAGTATATTGGCTAGTACCTGGGTCCATGAACGACCACATAATGGCAAAACCATTGAAAATATTCGTGCGGACTTCCAGGGCAGATTCAATAGTGCGGCCATACGATTGAATCGGTCCTGGAATGACAACTGTAACAATTTAGGGCAGTATTTAAAAAAAAATTCCTCGCGACCCACTGAAAGAAAAGCGACCCAGAATAATCTTCCGACGAGTGTATTCATAAAATCACAATAAAGGTTAATACATGCTAACTTTAACAACTTCACTTCAAGTAATAACTGGACATCGAAATTACTTGAAAAACATTTTAAATGCAGTATATAAATACAGTAAAAAAATGAGGCGGGTCGTTTTATGCACCAATTTCAAATAACTATTATTTAGTATTTATTTCAAATAACTGTTCTGGAAAAAGAATTTTCTGCGCCCAGTCACCAACTGATTAATGTTTTCCGACCCGTACTTTGAAAACCACTGAATTTTGTCGACAAGACCAAAACATCGACACTCTAAAACTTAACAACCTAACTTAACCTAACCTAGCGCAACCTAAGCTATCTTAAACTAACCTAAGTTAATTCTAACCTATTAATAACTTGTCGATAGAATGTAAAGTCGATTCGATGCCGTAAGGTCATATTCTAATTGACGAGTGAAATGTCAATATATTTTTCCAGATAGATATATACAGTGTGTCCGTAAAGTCATGGTGGGATTTTAAATAGCTATATTATTGCAACGAAACATGATAATGAGATGAAAAAAAGGCAAATTGAAGAACAACTCTAAAAGAATAACTTTATTTAACGTAGTTCGATATGGGCTCCTCTGTTAGCCCTGCAGACATCTAGGCGGTGATTCAATTCCAGCCACACACGCCCAAGAACATCAGGAGTGACGGATGCGATAGCTTCCGTGATTCGCTCGTGCGAGTGATGAATATCCCTAATGGGTACACTGTACACGCTTTGCTTGACGTAACCCCACAAATAAAAGTCCAAAGATGTCAGGTCCGGAGAGCGTGGAGGCCATGGCTTCCATCCTCCTCTTCCTATCCATCTCTGTGGAAATTTTTCATTAAGGAATTCTCGAACAACGTTGGCATAGTGCGGAGGAGCACCATCTTGCTGAAAGATGACATTATTGTCAATAAATTGGGGTACTGCAAAATGTTCCAACATAGCGAGGTAGTTGTGTGACGTCACAGTGGGTTCCGCGAAGAAAAAATGGGCCAATCACTCGATCTCGTGCTAGAGCACACCACACATTAACTTTCGGGCTATTACGCTCATGTTCAACATAGGCATGTGGACAGCCTAGACTAACTACGAGATAAAGGTTAAGCTTAGCCTAGACTAACTACAAGATACAACTTTGAGAGTTGTTCTTAAATTTGGCATTGTTTCATCTCATTATCATGTTTCGTTGCAATAATATAGCTATTTAAAATCCCACCATGACTTTACGGACACACTGTGTATATATATATATATATATATATATAAACTCATATGTATGAGAGAGAGACAAAGAACATCCTTCAATCTTTAATTATTACCGAAACTTTGGTAATAATTAAAGTCGCTAGCGAATATATATATATATATATATATATATATATATAATATATATATATTATATATATATATATATGGGATTGAACTCAGAATGGTCCCCTGAGGCTTTTTCATGATACACACAGACCGTGCATGGAACAAGGAACTCTTCTGGGAAAATTAAATCCATTATAGTCCGAATAAATAATGGTAAATGACAAACAATATAGTTTTTCTTTTTCGTGATGCTAGTCCGACGTGGGCAATGGGTCACTCGCAAAGAGGCCCCAAAAACAGCTTCCCTTACCAGCTATCTGCACAGTAGATAGGATCCAGCTTTGGGACAGGATCTAGGGTTTAAATCTTAGATCCTGTCCCAAAGCTGGATCCTCTCTGTGAGGGAAGCTATATTTCTGGGGCCACTTTGCGAGTGACCCATTGCCAACGTCGGGCTAACATCATGAAAAAGGAAAAACTATAGTGCTTGTCATTTACCATTACTTATTCAGACTATAGTGGATTTAATTTTCCCAGAAGAGTTCCTTATTCCATGCACGGTCTGTGTATATTATATATATATATATATATATATATATATATATATATATATATATATATATATATATATATATATATATATACGAGCGTAATTCAATATGTATCCGCACCTTTTATTTTCACAATTTTATATTCACATCTGATAGATTATAAACACATCACTTCTCAATATAGTCTCCCTGTTTCTCAATACATTTAGTCCAGCGATCTACAAGCTTCCTAATGCCATCACAAAAGAATGTTTTTGGCTGTGTGCAGTGGCGGTTCCTCATATGGGCAATATGGGCAGCCGCACAGGGCGGCATTTGTGGAGGGGCGGCATGAGCGCCTGCAAAAAAAATAAAAATAAAAATAAGAATAAATAAATAAAGAAATAAATAAAAATAAAAAATAAAATAAAATAAATAATAAAAGATCAATAAATATATTTTTATTAATAAAAAACCATCTATTGCATTTTCCATAAACCTTCCCATAAAAGACCTAAACAATGCAAAATGCTTCCAGATTAATATTATTGGGAATAAAGGCCCATACTTTAACATATGTAATGTTATTTTTCTGGGTTTGGTTAAATAGTGAAATGTATATTATTTATTACAGAACGAATCTTCACACTAAGCCACTAAGGTCTGTCAAATAACCGCAAATGGATAAGAAGAGGTCAAAGCTATCAGGTGCTCAGTTTAGAAAAAAGAGGAAAGAAGAAGAGGAGAAACGAGCAAAAGATAAAGGTATAGAGCTATGTCATCTACTCTTCACTGCTATATTGCACTGCTATTTTGTGATATAGCTTTCTGAGTCATTTGAAGTGTACTATTATGTATATAATTAGCCATTAACCAAGGAGGTTGTATTATTCATTTGTTTCCTATTCTAAAAGTTTAATAAATTGTGCTTAATAACATGTTAAATTAATTGTACTAGCCTATTCATGCATTGGTCTGTTATGTTCTATTTTACTATTTGCAGGGGCACTTTTGAAATATTTTGGAACACCCTCTGCCACTAGCCAGGATGAGAAGCCGTCTACTTCTGCCATTATTGAGGCTGAGGAGCCATCTACCTCCTCAGCCTCACATATGTCTCCACAAATGCAGTCTGATCCTGAGGATGAAGACCCATTTGCTTCTACTTCTCCCCGGCAGGACTCTTCAGGTGAGTTTGTGTGCACATATGTCTGTGAGTGTGTGCGTGTGTGTGTATGTGTATGTGTGTGCATCCCTGCAAAGCATTTTGCAAACAGTTATAAATTATAATGTTATTATCACTGGGTCTGGGTTACTGGGTATGTGTGGTGTTTCACCACCATAATTCCATAACACCACCACCATAACAAAGTGCTGTGAATAATGTGTTATCTAACTTAGGTGTGTATACTAATGAGTAATGCTCTTGTTCTTTCTATTAGAAATGCCTGGAGCAGAATCGCCTCCTGAGGATGAGTCTCTGTCCACCGACCCTGCTAACTGGCCTTCAGTTCTGACTGAGAGAATTCGGACACAACTGGTTTCCAGGGGACCAAGTCAAGTACCATCTGACTTTGTATTCCCTAGAAACGACAGTGACGGAAGAAGTTTCCACCATCAATACTTCAGGAAGTCATTGGTTAGTGGGGAAAATATAACCAGAAGTTGGTTGGTCTATTCCTTAAAAAACAACAGCCTTTTCTGTTTCTGTTGTACATTATTTTCCAAGAGGAAAATAAATTTAACAAGTTTGGGACTCTCGGACTGGAAGCATGCAAGCTCATTGCTCACATCACATGACAACAGTTCAGAACACCTAAATTCTATGAAAATCTGGAAAGAACTGGCAGTGAGGATGAGAAAGGGGGAGACCATTGACAAGCAGGAGATGGCACTTCTGGAGGCTGAGAAGTTGAGATGGAGAGCGGTGCTGACACGTCTCACTGCTATTGTGCATTCTCTGGCAGTTAGGAATTTGGCACTAAGGGGACATACAGAAAAATTGTTCTCACCATCAAATGGCAATTTTCTGAAAGAAGTTGAACTGATGGCACAATTTGATCCTATAATGCAAGAGCACATTAACCGTGTCCAAAAAGGGACCTCCAGTCACACCAGCTACCTCGGCCACCACATACAAAACGAACTCATTGATTTGTCGAGCAGCAAGACCATTTCAGCAATGGTGAGCGACATCAAACAATCAAAGTTTTTTTCAATAATTCTAGATTGCACTCCAGATATCAGCCACACTGAACAGTTGTCAGTTGTGATTCGGGTTGGGTTGTGTCACTGGAGGGGAAGCCCCATATAAAGGAACATTTCATGGGGTTTTTGGAGGCAGAGGAGTCCACTGGTCAACATTTGGCATCTCTGATTCTGAAGAGACTGGAGGAGCTAAAAGTTCCTTTCATGGACTGTAGAGGACAATCATACGACAACGGGGCCAACATGAGGGGAAAAAACAAGGGTGTTCAATCCAGGCTCCTAGAAATTAATCCCAGAGCTCTGTTTGTTCCATGTGGGGCTCATTCTCTGAATTTGCTTGTGGCCGATGCTGCTAAGGGATCTATTGATGCCACAAGTTACTTTGGCATCTTGCAGAAGCTTTACAACTTGTTTTCAGCCTCCACACAACGATGGGCCATTTTGAAAAAACATGTGAACATCACATTGAAGATGTGGTCTGATACAAGGTGGGAAAGCAAGATCAAGAGTGTGGAGCCCCTGAGATATCAGGCAGCTGCAGTGAGAGATGCACTGATCGAGGTGAGGGACCACACCAAAGACTCTGTAATAAAGGTCGAGGCTCAATCTCTGTCAGAGGAGGTTGGGTCATACCGCTTCGCCATTTGTTCAGTGGTGTGGCATGACCTGTTGTGCCAAATTCAGCATGTGAGCAAGCAGATGCAGTCTCCTAGCATGCACGTTGATGTTGCAGTAAATCTCCTAAAAAAAACAGAGAGAGGTCTCCGCAATTACAGGGCAACAGGTTTTGTGGCTGCACAAATGGCAGCCACAGATATCTGTGAACAAATGAATGTGGAGGCTGTGTTAAAACAAAAACGGCTGAGGTCCACAAAGCGGCACTTCTCCTATGAAGCATCTGATGAGCCCTTGATTGATGCTTTGAAGAAGCTGGAGGTGACATTTTTCAATGCAGTGGTTGATGCTGCAACATCAGCCATTCAGGAAAGATTTTCCACGTTGGAAATTGTGGGAGAGAAGTTTGGAGTGCTGACACATTTCCAAAATCTCACATTTGAGGAGCTGACAGAACAATGTGTGAACCTTAGTACTACACTACACTTTAAGGGACAATCTGACTTGGATGGCAGAGAGCTTGCACAGGAGCTGAAGAACTTGCCTGACTTGCCATCAAAGACCATATCCTTGCTTGAACTGCTGACATTTATCCATGAAAGGGAGCTCTCTGAAATATATCCAAATTTGTGGACTGCTCTCAGAATTGGTCTTACTTACTCTTCCAGTCACTGTTGCTGAAGCAGAGAGGAGCTTTTCAAAGCTGAAGCTCATCAAATCCTACCTGAGGTCAACTATGTCACAGGAACGCCTTACCGGTCTGGCCATCATCAGTATAAATCATACAATTGCTGAGCAGATTTCATATGATGATTTAATTCATGACTTTGCATCAAGGAAGGTAAGAAGAGTCAGGCTTTAGATGGCAGTTGTGCTGTGGTGCAATTTATTTTGTTTCTTGTTCAAAGTGTAGCATAATAATTACCCTCTCTTAAGTGTCTTATTCTATTTATGTGATAGAGCATTTGTACAATTTAGAAATTTGATTCTCTAGTTTATTTATGGCAGTTGTGCAATTTAATTTGTATTTTTCCTGTTCATAGTATCATAATTACATTCTCTTAAGTGAGTTATTCTATTTACGTGATGAAGGATTTGTAAAATTCAGAAATTTGAGTCTTTGTTTTGGTTCTGAAGTTCCAACAATTAGTCCAATAAAAAGTTATTTTGTGAAAGAGTTATGTCTGTCCTTTATTTTGGGGGGATTCGAATGTGTGTGTGTTGGCGAACAGGGGGGGGGGGCGCTGAAGGTGAGGTTCGCCCAGGGCGTCATGTAAGCTAGGACCGCCACTGGCTGTGTGCGTAGCCAGTCATGCACCGCCTCCTTCAGGTCATCGTCGCCTTGGAATCGCTGACCTCTCAAAGCGTCTTTTAGTGGTCCAAACAGGTAAAAATCCGAAGGTGCCAGGTCTGGACTGTAGGCTGGATGGTCGAGAACTTTAAATTTAAGTTCTTGAAGGCATTTTCTAGTCTGTGCAGCGGTATGAGGGCGCGCATTGTCGTGTAACAGAATAACACCTTCCGACAATCTCCCTCTCCGTTTTGTGTGCATTTCTTGCTTTAACTCATTCCGAAGCATGACAGAATACGATGCACTTGTTACTGTAGTTCCACGCTCTAGATAATGTTCAAGGATAGCGTGGAACTACAGTAACAAGTGCATCGTATTCTGACATGCTTCTGGATGAGTTAAAGCAAGCAATTCGCACAAAACGGAGAGGGAGATTGTCGGAAGGTGTTATTCTGTTACACGACAATGCGCGCCCTCATACCGCTGCACAGACTAGAAAATGCCTTCAAAAACTTAAATTTGAAGTTTTCGACCATCCAGCCTACAGTCCAGACCTGGCACCTTCGGATTTTTACCTGTTTGGACCACTAAAAGACGCTTTGAGAGGTCCGCGATTCCAAGGCGATGATGACCTGAAGGAGGCGGTGCATGACTGGCTACGCACACACCCAAAAACATTCTTTTGTGATGGCATTAGGAAGCTCGTAGATCGCTGGACTAAGTGTATTGAGAAACAGGGAGACTATGTTGAGAAGCAATGTGTTTATAATCTATCAGATGTGAAAATAAAATTGTGAAAATAAAAAGTGCGGATACTTACTGAATTACCCTCGGATATACTTTACAACCTTACCTTACAACCTCACGGAGGTTTCGCGCGATGATTTCTCATTTCGCGAAGGTCAAGCTTGTCGCCCCTCCTCTCGAGTTGGCCTGGTGAAGTAGTGAGTTGGATTCTTGCGCTCTCCACCACACATAGCCAGGTACGCCCAGCTCATCGGGGATTGTTCTGAGCCAGGCGTCTAGTTTTCTTTTGAAGATATCCACTGCAACTCCCTTCGTATTTCTTAGGTCTTTGGGCAACTGATTAAACAGTTTTGGTCCTCTCACTACAAAACTATTTTCTTTCAGAGTTAAGGATGTTCCCTGTCTCGCCTTCAATTTGGAAATACGACACAGTCTACCGTTTCTACTTTCCACCGTTGTTTGGAGAGTTATAGGGTTCAGAGTAAGATTAGGGACTAGTTTCTCCATTATTTTCCAAGTGCAAATGATGGTGTATCTCTCTCTTCTCCTTTCCAGTGAATATAAGTCTAGTTCGCGTAACCTTTCCCAGTAATTTAGTTCTTTGCACTCATTGATCTTGGCTATGAAGCTTCTCTGGATCCCTTCCAGCTGTCTAATGTCTTCTTTTTTATATGGGGATGTTAGGACCGAGCAGTATTCCAATTTGGGTAAGATCAGGGTTTTTAGTAGAGGAATCATTACATTCCTATCCCTTCGTTTAAAGGTTCTCAATATCTGTCCGTTATTCTCTTTGCTCTGTTTACTGCTATCTTATTTTGTGCTTCAAATTTCGCATCATCAGTCATTACAACGCCTAAATCTTTTGCTCTGGAATTTCTATGAATTTCCTGTCCATTTGAGATATAATATTCCATGGATTTTAGGTCTTCTCTTTTACCGTACCGTAATAGCTGAAATTTCTCGGTGTTAAACTTCATATTGTTGTCTTCCGTCCACTTGTAGATTCTGTTTATGTCGGTTTGTAGAGATCCTATGTCTTCTGGGTTTCTTATTTTTCTACTGATCTTTGTGTCATCCGCAAAGGATGTTACTGTGTTGTCTCTGGTAACGTCCTCATCTATGTCAGTTAGCATGATTATGAAGAGTAGTGGAGCTAATACTGTCTTGCGATACTCAGCTGAGGACCTCTGATTCTGATGAAGATACTCCTTGTACTGTAACGACTTGCCGCCGCTCACTAAGGAAATTATATATCTGTTTCCCTACTTTTCCTGTTATTCCCATATATTTCAGTTTATGTATTATGATTCCGTGGTCACACTTGTCGAACGCTTTAGCAAAGTCTGTGTATAGTACATCATAGTTTTCATTACTTTCAAGTGAATCAATAATGTTGTTGTAGTGTTCCATTAGTTGTGATAGGCATGATCTGCCTGACCGAAACCCGTGTTGGTTATCACTGAATTTTTTCTGAGTTTCCAAAAAGTCATATATTTTCTGTCTAACTATTCTTTCAAATATTTTAGTGAGCTGGGATGTAAGCGATACTGGCCTATAGTTTTTGGCCTCGGATCGATCTCCTCCTTTATATATTGGGACTATGTTCGCGCTCTTCAGGATGCCCGGTATTTCTCCCGTGTCTAGTGATCGTCTCCATATCTAGTATAGGGGCTCAGCGATTGTATTCTTGCAGTTTTTGTTCAGTGTGGCATTCCATTTATCCGGTCCTGCCGCTGAGTGTGTTTTTAGTTTCCCTATGGCTTGTGTAATATCATCCGTCGTAAAGTCGAAATCCGTTATACTTTCTCCTTGTGGTTCTTCTTCAAAGAATGCGTTTCTATCGCATATCAATTTGTCAGTTTTTGGGATACTGAAAGATGATTCGGACTGAGCTCTTAATATTTCAGATACTTCTGTTAGATCATCAGATAAAGCACTGTTCTCATTTTTTTAAAGGTCCGATAGTCGCATGGTTTTTCGACTTTCGTTTTGCGAAATTATAGAAATACTTTGAGTTACCCGTTATCGCTTCTATAGCGTCGTCTTCTTTTTCTGTATGCTTCTCGATTAGTTCCTGTATGACAACATCGATACTTTGCAGTTTATCATTTAATATTTTTCTGATGTTGTTATCTTTACAATTACTTAATTTTGCAGTCACTCTTTTTCCCTTTCGAAACGATGCCCTCTTTTGTCTTTCGAACCTGCTTCTCTTTCCTCTTTGTTGTATCTTTGGGACATGTTTTTCCACAATTTCTAACGTCTTCTCCTCCAACGTCATTAGCATCTCCTTCGTTGTCTTGGCCTCGAAAATGGTTTTCCAATCTATTATTTCCATGCTGGATGTCATATCTTCCCAGTTTATAGCTTTGGAGTGAAAATTAAAAATTTCGAATTTGCTTCTTTCTGTTGTGCTTGTTCTTTCCTTTCCTGTTGCCTTTATATTAGTTGTTATTTCAATGATGTTGTGGTCCGATATCATAGTTGGGGATATTTCTACATTATCAATTAGATTACTGTTGTGATAATAAAAACCCACTCTAATAGACAGAGTTTATTTCCACAACAGTTTCGATGCCCACTGGCATCCTCTTCGGGTGGATACAGAAAAACGAATGAACCAAAAACAAGAGGGAAAACAGTCCAGGGACCATTAAAAAATCCGCACCTAGGTTAGATCCCGTTCTCCCGACACTGGAAGGGCATTTTTATTAAAGGGACCCGCTTATAAGTACATTCGCACAAATTTAAACTATCTTTTTGTTCTATACATACAGATTCTATTATTTTGACATAATTACTGCATTTATTATTGCATTTACATTTTTTTAACATTTATTATTATTACCTTTATACTAATTATTAAATTTATTTTATTACCTTAATTATTACATTTACTACATTTATATTTATTTCCACATTTATTACTTCCATTATTACATTTACATTTACGTTTATTATTCCATTTACATTTTAACGAGAAAAAAAAAACGAATGAACCAAAAGCGAGTAAGGAAACAATCCAGAGACCTTTAAGAAATTTTTTGACCAAGAATCTCATTAAGGGGTCCAACTTATAAGTACCTTCGCACAAACTAAAATTATCTTCTTATTCTATACATACAGATTCTATTATTTTTTCTTTTGACATAATTATTACATTCTATTATAAAGTACCTTACTTGATTCCCAATCTATAGCATGATTATTTTGGCTGGCGTGATAAAAAATGGCATTATTAGTATTACAACTTCTGAAGGCATATTTGTGTTCTTTAATACGGGTTTCAATATTTCTTCCAGTTTCTGCCATTTTTTATCACGCCAGCCAAAATAATCATGCTATAGATTGGGAATCAAGTAAGGTACTTTATAAATGTAATAATTATGTCAAAAGAAAAATAATAGAATCTGTATGTATAGAAAAAGTAGATAATTTTAATTTGTGCGAAGGTACTTATAAGTTGGACCCTTTAATGAGATTCTTGGTCAAAAAATCCCTTACGGAGTCGGGTGAACGGGTTCTAACCAGTGATGTAGGTCTCGAGATCGGTCTCGGTCTCGAGACCGATCTCGAGACCCAATTTGCAGATCTCGATCTCGATCTCGGTCTCCGCTATTTAGATCTCGGTTTCGGTTTTTCTCCCCGAGACCTTTCGAGACCTCTCGAGACCGTAATGAAAAATACATGTTATTGGCATACTCATGATGGTGGCTTGGTTGAACAGACACAATTCAGAATGTTTATGAAAGTTTGTGAAAGTAAGGGACTCTAGGTATTCACTAATCAGTCACCCTGTTTTAAGTGGATGTTGAATTAATGTCATATATATATATATATATATATTATTTAGACCTTATGCTAATTGCCATGCCTCTGTTTATAATACCGATATGTCAATTTATTTTTCATAGAAATGGTTGGAAAAATGCTATACAGGAAACTCAAGCACGGAGAATGAGCAGATACACAGCGCTCATTCTTACAGCAGCGATGACGAAATAAAACAGAGTCAAACCAAAGTTCCGAGACTAATGGCAAAATATCAAAGCTATCGGTCCAAGCAGAAGAACGTTGAAACTGGAAAGATTTTGAACCGCAGGGAACAGTTGCGACGGTACCTCTTAGAGATCGATGAATCTCATATTTTAGACAACTGCTCTCTAATGAAGTTTTGGCACCAGAAAAGGGATAAATTCCATCACTGGCCAATATTGCCATGACTGTTTTAACAGTGCTTGCCTCTAGTGCTCCAATTGAGCGTGTATTTAGCCATGGAGGCATAATAATGAGGCCCCACAGAAGTCGAACTTCAGCAGATCTTCTGAGCATGCTGATGTTCCTTAAGTGTAATGAGCACCTATCATGCTTTAAATAAATGCACAAGTCAAACTGGGTAGTGGGTACGTTCATTAAACCTTCTGTAACAGAAGTAAATAACTAAAAGTACATATATATATAATAATATATTATATATATATATATATATATATATATATATATATATATATATATGCACTAAAATCACAAAATAACACGTGACCTTATTAATCAGCAAACAACCACAGGGAAAAGGAAACATAAAGTCCGAGCGCTTTCTGTTCCTCCTTGATAATGTGAATATATCACGAAAGCGCTCGGACTTTGTGTTTCCTTTTCCCTGTGGTTGTTTGCTGATATATATATATATATAAAAACTTTATATATATATAAAAACTTTATATATATATATATATATATATATATTATATATATTCATTTGTTAATTTATAGGCTACACTTTTTGCATTCAACACACTACATCTGAGAAAGTAGTTATTAGTTTATTAATATACTTAACATAGTCTAATTTCCATAGTAGTGTGAAACAAATTGAAAGGGCATGAGCTTGGTCTCGATCTCGATCTCGGTCTCGAATTTTAAGGGTCTCGATCTCGGAAGGTAGATCTCGATCTCGAGCCTTTGATCTCGGTCTCGATCTTGGTCTCACAGGATCAGGTCTCGGTCTCGGTCTCAGTCTCGGACTTGGTGGTCTCGACTACATCACTGGTTCTAACCTAAGTGTGAATTTCTTAAAGGTCTCTGGATTGTTTCCTTACTCGCTTTTGGTTCATTCGTTTTTTTGTTTTTTTCGGTAAAATGTAAATGGAATAATAAACGTAAATGTAATAATGGAAGTAATAAATGTGGAAATAAATATAAATGCAGTAAATGTAATAATAAAGGTAATAAAATAAATTTAATAATTAGTATAAAGGTAATAATAATAAATGTTAAAAAAATGTAAATGCAATAATAAATGCAGTAATTATGATAGGTCAAACTAATAGAATCTGTATGTATAGAACAAGGAGATAGTTTTAAATTTGTGCGAATGTACTTATAAGCGGGTCCATTTAATAAAAATGCCCTTCCAGTGTCGGGAGAACGGGATCTAACCTAGGTGCGAATTTCTTAATGGTCCCTGGACTGTTTTCCCTCTTGTTTTTGGTTCATTCGTTTTTCTGTATTCACCCGAAGAGGATGCCAGTGGGCATCGAAACTGTGGTGGAAATAAACTCTGTCTATTAGAGTGGGTTTTTATTATCATATTTTGACCTTCACGTAGAAAAAAAAGTAAAGTTTTTGCATTTAGATTAATGTTGCTTGTAAATACCAAATCTAGGCACTTGTTTTTTCTTGTTTTCTGTTATTTCTCGCGTTAACATAAATTCATCAGCTAGAGCTAGGTAGCATTTTTACCTGCTCCTGGTCTTCTCGTGTGCCCTCCTTGTCCTGGTGTATACATATATTTTTTCCTATCCTTTTATATTTCCTGAATGGGAAATTAAAATCACCACAGAGAAAAATATTTGGGGTTGGAGAGTGTAGATCTTTTACCAAGTTTCTTACCTCTGTAATGGAATCTGAAAATTTTGTATATATATATATATATATATATATATATATATATATATATATATATATATATATCGTCAAATATATTAATGTGTGGGGATTTTAATTTTCATAATTCATGATACCAAAGAAAAATGGAGTTATTTATATTGAGAAGTACCACAAAAGATGACAGAATTGAATCAGTGATGCTATTAGATATTATTGAAAATTATGGCCAACGTCAGTAGCTCAGTGGCAGTGGGTAACGCCGTTTCTCTATAAGCGAAGTGAAGACACTGAAGTTGGGGGTTCGACTCTCGATGATGCTGGTAATACTAATGCAGGAGCTACAGCAATGAGCCACATCAGCTGGCTCGAGCACTGTGCCAATATCTGACTCTCCTCTCTGATTATTATGGTAAACTAGTACAGTTCCCGTCGCTTCGCTGACGGTTAGACAGGCTAAACTACAGAAAAGAACGCAGCCGTGAAAATTTTGAGCTTCACATTGTGTCAACATTTCTGAATCTGGTATCTCCCAAAACCTCCTCACCCCCATTCATGCAACTTGGGGGCTAACCCCCTCCCCCATTACCCCCACCCCTCCCCCATTACCCCCACCCATCCCCCGTTACCCCCCACCCCCACCCTTCCCCCATTACTGCCCGGGATAAATTTCACAAACAGACAAACAGACAGGCTAAACTACAGAAAAGAACACAGTCATGAAAATCTTGAGCTTCACATTGCCGCCCGTAATACAATTTCTGAATTTTTTTCTCACAATTTTTTCTCACAATTTCTGAAAGTGTGACGGACGGACGGACAGCTCTCTTATTATAGTATAGATTTCTGAAAGTGTGACGGACGGACGGACAGCTCTCTTATTATAGTATAGATTATGCCTTTAGCCAGGAATTTGGGAAGCGACTCTAAATTTAATTTAATTTTGACAAATAACAATGACATGATAATAAATGAAAATGTAACGCAAACAATAAATTTCTGACCATAACAGAATCGGTTTACAAATAAAGTTACAAACCAAAGACCTAAAACTCGTCTTAGAGGGGGGACCATGTGCGGTGAGACCAGGGGCCATGAAAATGAAGGTAGAAAATACTCTCAGAATACGAGGCCCAAAACTCTTTAACGTGCTACCAAAAGAAGAAACTTCAGCACACCAATTTAGCTACCTTCAAAATCAACTCGATAGTTCCTAGGTAAAGAGCCTCACTAGACACACGTAGCTGGCTATGAAGATAGGATAAGAGTAGAAAGCTTGGTAATATATATATATATATATATATATACATTTAACTACAATGACCGCGCAGTATATTAACGTATAGAAACGACGTAAGTATAGAGGAGTGTTCTGCACACGAGGAAGAGAAATAACAAACAAATGAAAAATAAGGCACCCGCCCGGGAATCGAACCCAGGATCTTCCGATTGCCGGTCAGACGTGCTAACCACTACACTACGGAGCCACGATAGTCAGAAGTTGTAATTCTCCTACATAGGGCAGAAACCAATGCCTTGAGAGGGCACCCTCGCAAATCGTGAATATGTACATTTAACTGCAATGACCGCGCAGTATATTAACGTATAGAAACGACGTAAGTATAGAGGAGTGTTCTGCACACGAGGAAGAGAAATAACAAACAAATGAAAAATAAGGCACCCGCCTTTCATTTGTTTGTTATTTCTCTTCCTCGTGTGCAGAACACTCCTCTATACTTACGTCGTTTCTATACGTTAATATACTGCGCGGTCATTGCAGTTAAATGTACATATTCACGATTTGCGAGGGTGCCCTCTCAAGGCATTGGTTTCTGCCCTATGTAGGAGAATTACAACTTCTGACTATCGTGGCTCCGTAGTGTAGTGGTTAGCACGTCTGACCGGTAATCGGAAGATCCTGGGTTCGATTCCCGGGCGGGTGCCTTATTTTTCATTTGTTTGTTATTTCTCTTCCTCGTGTGCAGAACACTCCTCTATACTTACGTCGTTTCTATACGTTAATATACTGCGCGGTCATTCCAGTTAAATGTACATATTCACGATTTGCGAGGGTGCCCTCTCAAGGCATTGGTTTCTGCCCTATGTAGGAGAATTACAATTTCTGACTATCGTGGCTCCGTAGTGTAGTGGTTAGCACGTCTGACCGGCAATCGGAAGATCCTGGGTTCGATTCCCGGGCGGGTGCCTTATTTTTCATTTGTTTGTTATTTCTCTTCCTCGTGTGCAGAACACTCCTCTATACTTACGTCGTTTCTATACGTTAATATACTGCGCGGTCATTGCAGTTAAATGTACATATTCACGATTTGCGAGGGTGCCCTCTCAAGGCATTGGTTTCTGCCCTATGTAGGAGAATTACAACTTCTGACTATCGTGGCTCCGTAGTGTAGTGGTTAGCACGTCTGACCGGCAATCGGAAGATCCTGGGTTCGATTCCCGGGCGGGTGCCTTATTTTTCATTTGTTTGTTATTTCTCTTCCTCGTGTGCAGAACACTCCTCTATACTTACGTCGTTTCTATACGTTAATATACTGCGCGGTCATTGCAGTGAAATGTACATATTCACGATTTGCGAGGGTGCCCTCTCAAGGCATTGGTTTCTGCCCTATGTAGGAGAATTACAACTTCTGACTATCGTGGCTCCGGAAGATCCTGGGTTCGATTCCCGGGCGGGTGCCTTATTTTTCATTTGTTTGTTATTTCTCTTCCTCGTGTGCAGAACACTCCTCTATACTTACGTCGTTTCTATACGTTAATATACTGCGCGGTCATTCCAGTTAAATGTACATATTCACGATTTGCGAGGGTGCCCTCTCAAGGCATTGGTTTCTGCCCTATGTAGGAGAATTACAACTTCTGACTATCGTGGCTCCGTAGTGTAGTGGTTAGCACGTCTGACCGGCAATCGGAAGATCCTGGGTTCGATTCCCGGGCGGGTGCCTTATTTTTCATTTGTTTGTTATTTCTCTTCCTCGTGTGCAGAACACTCCTCTATACTTACGTCGTTTCTATACATATATATATATATTCGTTTTTTGTACTGTATACAATAAAAATGCAAATAAGAGAAAAACATTGCGGTTGAGAACTTCACTAATTATACCTAATTTTTTTCTAATAATAATTCTAAGCATTGTTACTGAAAAGGTTAAACACTGAATAGTTTGTTTGTTTTTTAAACCTTGGCTTTTTCTAAGCCTAAAGGAAAAGCAAAGTTTTTATGATATCCGCATCATGCAAATTACATGTACTGTATATATAAATAAATAAATAAACATTTCCTCCTTCGGTCGATAATTTAATATTTCTCTGAAGCTCGTATCGAAGGCCATCACAAAAGGTCAACTTTATAATAGTTTCGAGTGCTCGTACAAATTCCTTAATTACCATGGGATGCCTAGAGTTTATATCACAGCACTTACCGACGTCGGAATTCAGCACCGCCTGCAGGAAGATATTTTCTGACGGAGATCTTCTCGTACTTGCGTTGAAACACTACAAGAACGTCTTTGTTATCAAAGCTTGATTTTTTTTGTTTACTCGAACAAGATGTATACTAGCTCTTGAACAGTGACGAAGGGTTTTTTTCCCTGGGACCTGGCTCCAAAGTTTTACCATTGATGCTTGACACTAAATTAACCTTTGAGGAGAACATTTCACGCCTCGAGAATTTAACCGTTGAAGTTTGAAGGCAGTTCACCTTGAGACTCCTTTAGAGTAGGGTGACCAGACGTCCTGCATTTAGAGTTTCTGTCCCGCAAAAAACATTGACCAATGCGGGACAATGCAATGTCCCGCATTCTTGTATTTATGCAATTTTCGTACAAATGAAATGTAATTTGTATTCATTATCGTAGATCTGGCATCCGCGCATCCCCTCATAAACGTTTTAAAACGTTTTTGAAACCTCCAGTACGACAGACCTCGACGGCCGACGCTCGTCAGTTAAAATTTTGAATTATAATGGTGTTCACAGTAGGTGGGTAGAAATATTTACACATTTCAAGAGTCAGAAAATTCCCTTTGAAAACATTTCCAAGGTAATAGAATTCTGTTTGAGTTTGCCTGGATCAAATGCTCGAACAGAGAGGGTATTTTCCATAATGAATAACTTTTGGACAGAAGAAAAAAGTCTGTTAAATATAAATACTCTAAAAGCAGCGTTATTAACGATATGTAATTACGAAATGAGTTACCTTGAATTTTGTGAATATCTGAACAAAGAAATACCTCTCCTTAAGAAAATACATTCCAGTGCCAAGTACAATTAAATAAAATGTTTTTCAATAAATGAGGTAAGTAAACTATATAAAATTACTTTTTGGTAGTACAATTATCTGTCCGTTATATATCTTTGAAAGATAAAGTAAAATGCCTATAGAGTACTGCAAAATGCTTTTAAAAGGTATTGGTTGACATGTGGAGTGTTATCGAGATATCATACGAGTATATTAGTGTACCAATGGATCCGTCCCGCATTGGGATCGCAAAAATCTGGTCACCCTACAGTTTAGAGAAGCATTTCTACCTTAGGATCGCACCACTCACAGTGTCTACAGTCCTTTGCATAGGCCTACTTCTCTTAGCCTACAGCGGTCTGACAATACCGTAAAGGCACTCGCGCTCTCTGCCTATCTCTGTATCCCAATTCGCTCCGCCTACGATAGGCCTTTTCTCGAGTACATTCAGTGCAGTGCTTATTGTAGTTGCATTTTGTGGAACGTAACCTTTCGCGCCTCTAGAATTTAACTCGAAGCTAACCACGGTCTTCAGGTACCTTTCGGAAAACATCTCTACCTTAGACCCTTGCCCCCTACAGTGCCAATTATCATTGACCTAGGCCTACTTTACTTAACCGACTACGGTTTGATAATACCACTCAGACACTCGCACTTTACAGCCTAATTTTACATACAAATTCACTCTGCCTACGATAGGCTATCTCAAGTACATTCAGTGCGGCGCTTACTGTATTTGCATTTGTAGAATACAGCGGTTTATTACAGTTTTACCTAATCGATATATGAAGTTCTTTGCGCCTACTATATACTTGGTGATTGTTTTATTGTGTTACCGTAAACCTTCACTTGCTTAATGAACCCACTTACATTCAGTGACAACTTATAATAGCATAGGAGAATCAAGCGACCTCATTCAGTATCCAGTACCGCCTAACTTTGTAACTCTGTTTTCTTTAAGCGAACACCACAGAACTCGATTTCTTCGACATTTATTAGCGCTAAGTTTTATTATTCTGCAGCTAAATGTAACTCCTCGTCTATTACATTTGTCATAATGTTATGCTGACGATGAATTCACAGACTATCAGTTCTGTAACTTCATAATTTCAAAGCATTTTCTATAAATACCATATTTTTATGAAGCACATCATTTATTTCCGTTATTTGTTAATTAAATAAAAAACCAAGAAGTCTATTAATCTCCTTTATTTTTTTATATTTATTTTAGGTACTCCTCAAAGAAACAAACTTCTTTAATTATGTAATTACATTAATTATTAGGCCTACAATCAACTGGCCAAACTATATATATATATATATATACTGTATATATATATATCCGGGCGTACCTGGCTATGTGAGGTGGAGAGTACAAGAAACCAACTCACTACTTCACCAGGCCAATTCGAGAGGAGGGGCGACAAACTTGACCTTCATGAAATGAGGAATCATCGTACGCAACATTTGAAAGGTTGAAAGGTATATATATATATATACCGTCCGCGGCAGTTATGTATTTTTTGTTCCGCTGCGAACGGCAAATCCGCAATGCACAAACTTAAAGGCTTATGAGGAAAATAGGGTTAGGTACTTCAAATCTAAAAAAATTTGCTATTTCTGCCATATTTTGCATGGGTTACTAAAAACAAAAATAGCTGCAATTAAAATAAAACAACACCCTTTTAATAAACTTGATGCAAAGATGACGACGGTCTACAGATCTACAGAAGCTGAGGCTAACAAAGACCCTAAGATCCACTCTAAGGTTAGCCCGAGAGAAAGAAGAGAGTAGGGGGTTAAAAGAAGAGAATAAGGGGTTAAGTAAGTAGCAAAACCTATCATTCGTGGGTTAACATTCATTCAGAAAAAGAGAAAGACTCACCATCATCATCCGCCGGCCACTGCCGGCAAGTCGGAAAAATAGTCGAAGAGAATAGGAAAGGGGTGAAAGATGAAAAGAAGTAAAATAAGAACGCTTACAAATCATGCAAACACAGTCTTAACTCAAACACTGTCATACCATGAAAACTACAGACATGCAAGTAAAGAGACGATAAGAAAAGAGAAAAAGTATAAAGAGTATAACAAAAAGTGGGTTAGTTTACGAAAAGTGGGTTAATTTACGAAAAGCTAGTAAGGGCACTTGAAATAGTAAACAAAAAAACGAGATACACGGAACAGCTTTGCGGGACGCTGGCAGGCGCAGACTGACGCTACGTGGGAGATAAAATGGTGCCTGTATTCTTCCGGAGGAACTACTTTGTTCGCTCCGACCTGCCAATGGTCGAGCGCCTGGACCGCGATCTGCAAGGAGTTGCCACAATAAATTGACTGCGAATAAGCAAATCCGCGAACAAAAAACTTGCGAATGGCGAGGGTCTATTGTATATAATGTCCGCTGCACCTTGCGCAACAAAAACCCCCGAAACACAACCTGAGGGAAACTGGGAGGGGCGAGTGTGTTACTAGAAACCTTCCCTGGTTCTCTCTTAATTTGTATACTAAATTTGGTGCAGATTACCCTAGCCATTTAGGGGCTCCCTCCCACGGAAGGACTGGGAGATAGGGTGTCCCACTTATAACCTTTTTCTTCAGATCCATTGAATATACCTTTTTTCCTGTTAGAAATGGTTCACTTTTACTAAATATATCAAAAAAAGATTCAATTTAACAATTTTGGGGTCCCCGACCCAACCCCGAAAATGGGCCCCCCTGAAAATGATGGAAATACCCATCTTTGGTATTGTAATCAGCCTATTGTGTCCCACTTATGGCTTCTTTTTTTTTCAGATTTATTGAACATAGCTTTTTTCCTATTAGAAATGGTTCATTTATACTAAATATATCAGAAAAATATTCAATTTCAATATGTATGGGCTAGTATTTGATACAACTGCCTCAAACACCGGATGGAAAAAAGGTGCATGCCAAAAGGTGGAAGAACTTCTTGGAAAAAAATTACTGTGGATGGCATGCCGTCATCATATTTCTGAGAGGATTTTGGCTACTGTCTACATCAGAATATTTGGCAAAACTAATTCACCTGAAAATAAGGCCTTCAAGAACTTTAGAGAAAGTGTTTCGAAAAAAATTGACACTAAACTGCCTCACAGACACCTTGAAATAAAAGATAGGTATTTAAGAGATATGAGAGAATCCAGCATCAGTTTCATGAATGATATTCTTAACCAAAAGAGTTCCCTTCCTCACGATGATTATAGAGAATTAGCAGGGACAATTCTCCTCATTCTGAATGAAGTGCCTTCCAGAGGAATTCATTGGATTAAGCCAGGAGCCTTCCATCATGCAAGATGGATGGCTTCAATCCTTTACACCAATAAAATGTATGCTTTCTCTCACCGATCTGGCTACGATGATGTCACTATTCAAAAACTTGAAAGATTTTGTCAGTTTACATCCCTTTTCTATGGAAAATATTGGTTGTCCCGTACTAAATCATCCGACGCTCCTGTAAATGATCTTAGATTCTACAATGAATTGATAAAATACAAAAAAATAGACAGTGAGGTTGCCGAATCTGCTCTAGCCATTTTTCGAGGTCATTATTGGTACTTGACTGAAGAGCTCGTCCCCATGGCTTTGTTTGGCTCTGTTAATAATGAAGAAAAGGTTAAGATGGCCAAAGAATTAACAAAATATGATCCTCCTCAAGAGGTCACACCAGGTCAGCCTATCTTTCCTATTCTGAAGCAGGGTATCAGACTTCATCGCCTCATAGGTCCAAGATCGTGGTACCTATTCAGACTTCTCAACTCATCTAGGGAATGGATTAAAAAAACCATATCATTATGGGAAGATGACGATTTTAAAAGAATGAGGGGCCTTATTTCGTCTGCCAAAGTAGTAAATGACACAGCAGAGCGTGGCGTCAAGCTCATGCAAGATTTTTATGGGCATTGTTAGGATGAAAGTTAGTTTCAACAACTTTTGCAGGTCGTTGAACAAAATAGACATGCAATCCCAAACATGACGAAGAAAAATTTGATCACTGCTCTGAAGTTAAAATGTAACTAAGATTATTTGTTTTTGTTTTTTATTTTAAGCTTTGTTTCAAGCGAATAAAAGTTTGTTCATTGCTTTAATTAAGTGCAAAAGGTTCCTAAGATTACTTTCTTTTGTTTTAACCTTTATTTTCTTATGTAATTGGTAAAGATCTTTTTTGTGTTATTTTTGAGAAATAAATAAAAAAACGATGGGGCTTTGTTAACACTGTCAAAAGCTTAAAGTATTTTAATTTATATAATTTTAACCTAATGTTAACCAAGTTGTTGCCACTTCGATTCGATAAGATGAATAAAGTTCTTACTCGTCTTATCCTTTCGAGGCCCATCGCCGCAGAGCTGCATTGGGATGGGGGGGGATAAACACCCTACTACTGTTTCTTGTACCTTACTGAATAAAGCTTCGAATTACCTTTCTTTTGATATCAAATATGTTGATATTTGACAAAAATCTTGTTCATTTATTGATTACAATTCAAAAAATGGGTATTTCTAGCATTTTCAGGGGGCCCATTTTCGGGGGTGGGTCGGGGACCCCAAAATTGTTAAATTGAATCTTTTTTTTTATATATTTAGTAAACGTGAACCATTTCTAACGAAAAAAGGTATGTTCAATGGATCTGAAAAAAAAGTCATAAGTGGGACACCCCTACTGGGAGGGGCGGTTGTGATGCTGAAGCCTTCCCTCAATCTTCCTCATTATGTATACTAAATTTGGCGCAGACTACTCTAACCGTTTAGTGAGCCTTCTCCCAGTCCACGCCAGGGGGTGGGTGTGTTATTAAAACCTCACCCGGTTCTCCCTTACTGTGTACACCAAATTTCGTGCAGATTACCCTACCCGTTTAGGCGTGTATATTGAACATACACCATCATATATATATATATATATATATATATATATATGGGAATGAACTCAGAATGGTCCCCTGAGTTTTTTATGATACACACAGACAGTGCATGGAACAAGGAACTCTTCTGGGATAATTAAATCCACTATAGTCCGAATAAGTAATGGTAAATGACAAATACCATAGTTTTTCTTTTTCATGATGCTAGCCCGACGTGGGCAACGGGTCACTCGCAAAGAGGTCCCATAAATATAGCTTCCCTCACCAGCTATCTGCAAACCAGACAGGATCCAGCTTTGGGACATGGATCTAGGATTAAAGCACCTAGCCATGCTACATTTAGAACCTCAATATAAGCAAAAGACTCGCTGCCTTCACGTCAGATTGAATGCATCAAAGAAAAATAAAAAGGGGTAACTATTATATTTTTAGCCAAAAACCAAAACTTAAACCTCAACTGGCAGAATTGAGCGTCCACTTTTCAAGGCACATAACATGTCCGTTTCAAGATGGGAATGAACTCAGAATGGTCCCCTGAGTTTTTTATGATACACACAGACAGTAACCCTAGATCCATGTCCCAAAGCTGGATCCTGTCTGGTTTGCAGATAGCTGGTGAGGGAAGCTATATTTATGGGACCTCTTTGCGAGTGACCCGTTGCCCACGTCGGGCTAGCATCATGAAAAAGAAAAACTATGGTATTTGTCATTTACCATTACTTATTCGGACTATAGTGGATTTAATTATCCCAGAAGAGTTCCTTGTTCCATGCACTGTCTGTGTGTATCATAAAAAACTCAGGGGACCATTCTGAGTTCATTCCCATCTTGAAACGGACATGTTATGTGCCTTGAAAAGTGGACGCTCAATTCTGCCAGTTGAGGTTTAAGTTTTGGTTTTTGGCTAAAAATATAATAGTTACCCCTTTTTATTTTTCTTTGATGCATTCAATCTGACGTGAAGGCAGCGAGTCTTTTGCTTATATTGAGGTTCTAAATGTAGCATGGCTAGGTGCTTTAACCCTAGATCCATGTCCCAAAGCTGGATCCTGTCTGCTTTGCAGATAGCTGGTGAGGGAAGCTATATTTATGGGACCTCTTTGCGAGTGACCCGTTGCCCACGTCGGGCTAGCATCATGAAAAAGAAAAACTATGGTATTTGTCATTTACCATTACTTATTCGGACTATAGTGGATTTAATTATCCCAGAAGAGTTCCTTGTTCCATGCACTGTCTGTGTGTATCATATATATATATATATATATATATATATATATATATATATATATATCAGGCATAAGGACGAGGCACGAGGAGAAAGCCCATTATAGTTATTTTTTAATATTTCTCTTAGTTTTCTGTTAAACATTTTATTAACATCCTCAAGTGTGTCTCTGTTTAGAGGTTTGTACGTATGACGGTCACTCAATAAAGTATTCATCTTCTCAATGTCACTGTTTTTGTCCATGATGACGATCGAATTAGACTTGTCCGCTTTAGTAATGTGTAATGAATCGTTATTTTTAACTGTTTTTAGGGCTTTTTTAAACTTCAAAAGGATAATTCGTAATTCGTTTATCGTAAGCCTACTAATAATAACTCTTATGTGCATTTTTATTCTGACCATCATCCCTCGATTAAATCTTCTATTTTCTCAGCTATGTTTCTTAGAGCATTGAGAGTTGTCAGTCCTGAATTTTTAGATTCCGAGTTATGCAATATCCTGAATATTGGTACTAAATTATGTTATCCTCTTTCATTTTTAGATAACTGCCTTACGAAAGCCAAGAATAGGTATCATAATATTGTAACTGCAAAGGAATTTGAGCGTAAAAATATCCTTAGCCTACCTTACCATGTAAATTTTCAATATCTTCCGACTTTACTTAAAGCAATTGGTATCAATGTAGTCTTTAAGTATAAAAATACTGTTAAATCACGCCTAATAAAGAATAGCCCGGATAATGTGGTTGGTTGTGTATTCAATCGGATGTACACAATGTTACTCGGTATACAGTATATAGGTCAAATGGGTAAAACGTTAGATATTAGGGTAAAACAGCATAAATATGCGTGGAGAACAGCAAATAATTCTAATGCATTGTTTAACCATATATATAGATGTAATCATAGTATCAAGTGGGACAGTTCTAAAGCGCTCGTTAAAACCAGATATAATTGAAAGGAATATTCTAGAATGTGCATTTATCCATTTTAAAAATAATTTCAAGAACAGTTCGGGAATGTATAAAATTGACAATAACCTGTTAAAATACCTTTTGCCTCTAATCAACTCTTGTTAATCATGTCCTAATTTTTTTTTGTTTTTCTGTCCCGTGGTATATATTTTTGTCATCTCACCTTTTCCCTTCATTCCCTGACGAGGTGTACTTCTGAATACACGAAAGGCCTTGGAATCATTTTTCCTTTTCCTTGTGGGTCTGCATCATTCATTCATTTCACGTGTTTAATTGAGAAATTAATCCCATATATATATATATATATATATATATATATATATATATATATATGTGTGTGTGTGTGTGTGTGCCTCAGTGGTGTAATGGTTAGCATCGCTGACTACGAATCCATCGGCCCCGGGTTCGATTACCAGTGAAAGCAGGCCGCGCACAGCTTACCCAGGTGTTCATCCTTCCAGAAAAAATAGGTTGGTCATTTTATGCGCTATTATACCATGATCACATTTGTCGAAAGCTTTAGCAAAATCTGTGTATATGACATCGTAGTTGTCATTGCCTTCCAGTGCATCTAGAATATTGTTGTAGTGTTCTATTAGTTGTGATAGGCATGATCTACCTGATCGGAATCCGTGCTGATTTTCGTTGAATCTTTCCAGTGTCTCCAAAAAATCATAAATTTTCTCTCTAACTATTCTTTCAAATACTTTGGTGAGGTGGGACGTCAATGACACTGGTCTATAGTTCTTTGCTTGAGATCCAGTGGCGTACTAAGGGGGGTGCGAGGGGGGCGGTCCGCCCCGGGTGACAGCCAGGAGGGGGGGTGCCATCGGGAGAGTTGAAATACCAGTACAAGTTTTCAAACCAAATGAAAAATTCGCCAAAATAAAACTTTAAAATGTTCAAACTATTACAACAGCTTAATGTTAATTTCCACTATAAAATAATTTTTTATTTTTATTGGCAATGCAGAATTTACAAACGAAAAATTAAATATTTAATAAAAATTATATCGAAAGGCGAACGTTTGTTGACGTTTTAGTCATCAGTTTGTTGAGCATAGCCAGCGGGTTGCAACTGACATTCCAAGTCTTGTTATGAGGTATGTTTCATTAAATAATTATGATAAAGCATAAAATGCTGGTGTTTATAACAATATCATGGTACTTATACGGTTATACCAGTGTCCAGTAATTTTTGACAATGTGGTATCAATAGTGATGTTTAAGTGTTTATAAATGCATCGTCGTGATGTTACAATAAAAAAAAATATAATAATAATAATAATAACAGACAATTTGTTCAGTTAATGTATTTCAAGTCATAATAGTTCATGCTTGTTATGCATGTTCATGCTTTATACCTTTTGATTTTAAAATTTTGCAGAAAACATCCACTATGAAGCGAAATCGACCCAGTGGATTCCAACAAAGAAAAATGAAGAAAGCAAGAGAAGAGGTGGCTCAGGCAATGTCCGGATCAATTTTGAAGTATGTGACGCCTTCAACATCAATTGCAATAGGAGAAAGTCCTGAAGATATTCAGCCTGGTGAATCTGAAGGGCAAATACAAGAAGCATCTTCACAAGAGGATTCAAATGAGAGAGAGCAAGGATTGGAAGATGGCAATTCATCTAAAAGCAGTGAAACTGATGAAGAGGAAGGAGACGCCAGCAGAAGTCCACACCAACAAGAGGAAGATCTGATGAAGAAGAGGAGACGGATAAATTTTCAATTTATTCTGATGTCGCTGCTTGGCCAATCCCGGTTCCAAATGACTTAAGAGTTGATCTTATTAAGAGAGGAAGTGAACCCTTCCAAAATAGGGATGGACTTTTCAGTGCAGTTCAAAGACAAGGAGAGAAATCCAATGGGAAGAGTCGACAGCTGACCACTGCATGGTTCTATAAGACTCTGCCAAATGGCGAGAAAGTTTTGAGAACATGGGTGGTTTATTCTCCATCAAAAGAAAGTTTGTTTTGTTTTTGCTGCAGACTGTTTGCTCTTGATGACAAAGGAATTGGAACATCGAGCTTTGTCACTGGGTTTCAAGCATGGTGGAAGCTAAAGCCAAAGGTGTCTGATCATGAGACTTCTGAGCAGCATCTCTCATGCCTGGAGAAATGGAAGACCTTGGGAGCAGGGTTGAAGCTTCAAAAAACCATTGATCAAGTTCACCAAGCAACAATGGACAAGGAGAGAAAGAAATGGAGGGATATTTTACATCGCCTCTTGGACGTCTTGTTTCTGGCTCACCAGAATCTTCCTTTTCGTGGTCACAAAGAGGACATGTCATCAGCAAACAAAGGAAACTTCATGGAATTGGTAGAGTTGCTGTCAAATTTTGATCCAGTTTTGAAAGAACATTTTGTAAGGATTAAGCATTCTATTCCATCTGGGAGGAAAATAGTGGCTGATATCAAGAAAGCAAAGTATTTTGGGATTCTTTTTGACAGCACTCCTGATGTGTCCCACACTGATCAGATATGTGAAGTGATCAGATACGTCCATATTGAATGTGACAAAGTTGAAGTAAAGGAATCATTCTTGGGCTTCTTCCCTATTGCCGGAAAGACTGCTGCTGAGCTCACAGGGGATATCCTGAGACATCTGGAGAGAGATGGACTGGACATAAACCTGTGCTGTGGTCAAGGATATGACAACGCTGCAACTATGGCTGGGATTCATGGTGGTGTTCAGTCAAAGATCAGGGAGATTAATCCCAAGGCTTTGTTTGTGCCTTGTGCAAATCATTCTCTGAACCTTTGCGGAGTGCACTCATTTGGAAGCGTTTCTTCATGTGTGACTTTTTTGGGAACCTTGGAGAGATTGGAAATTGGACGACTTCGGAGGCATTTGGAAGCTGCCAAATTCAGCGTTGAAGAGACAAAGAAATGGACAGCATTGCAGTTTCTGAAGTTTATTGTGAAATGGGATTTTTGTGAATCTTTGCCAAGCTTGTCACTGTGTTTGAGATTCTTTTTGACTGTCTGTGTGTCCATGGGCGCCCGCAGGATTTTTTCCAAGGGGGGGCAAAATTTAATGTATTAATAGGTAGGGACCGGAGCAAGCAAAAAACTTTTGACCCCTTAGGAACCAGCAGGTTAATTCTAAGCAAGTTTAGTGTTGCATTTTCTGTAATGGAAAATGCAAATATATATTGTATATACATACAATGCACATGATAACAATCATTTATTTTATTTATAACAGAAACATGATAGAATGAAGAAAAAAGCACACTGAAGTAAATGTTGTACCTAATTTGAAACGGTGTTTCGAGCATCACCTACACTGCTCATTTGAATAGGAATTGTAGTCGTCTGCGGTCACTACCAAAATTATGAACAACCTTTTCCATAAAATCAGTTTTGTTGGAGTTGATTTTCTCCCGGTGTACACTGAGCATACATAACCCAGAGAGTCGCTCATCAGACATAGTAGACCTCAGCCATGTTTTAACTCGCCGAAGTGTACTGAAGGATCTTTCGACTGTGCATGTAGTTGCTGGTAGAGTCAAAAGAATGAGCAGTGCATGACGTACGGCAGGATAAAACACAGTACGTGGCAACAACTCAACAAATTCCTGATTACTTGTGTCATGCGATGATGTGGCCCAGTAAACTGATCAAAACAATGGCTGCCACGCACTGCATGCAGCCAGGTGCTTGAGTTGGCGCTGCCAACTTGGCGGGATAATTTTAAGGGGGGACTTCTGAACAAATAAAAAGGTAGCAACCTTTTATCATGCACACAAATAAAAATTTTCACCCTTTAGGAGGCAGTTGGATACTTTTCAGCAAGTTTAGGATATAAATATTTTCTTAGAAAATATTTAATATATTTTCTTGGCATTTCCAGGGGGGGGGGGGGGAAGCGCCCCCCCTTGCCCCTACCTGCGGGCGCCCATGTGTGTGTCTATTGCTTCATGTGAAAGAAGTTTTCCAAATTGAAATTGATAAACAATTTCTTTCGCTCGACCATGAGTCAGACAAGATTGACAAATCTGGCTTTACTTTCAATTGAACATGAATATGCGAAGAAGGTGAATTTTGATGAGGTCATTGATCAATTTGCAGAAATTAAGGCTCGAAAGCGGAGACTGTGAATCCTTTCTATTTACCTTTGAAGAATAGGCTGAACGTTGAGACTGGATTTCCTGTGTTTTTTGTATAAAATAAAATGCAGTATTGCCTGTTCACTGAATTTTTAATGTCCTGCATTTTTCTTATTTCCAATTTGCTTATGACAGTACTGTACTGCTTAAAAATCTACTTGCAAACATAATATATTTTTCTGTGTGTTTAAATTTTAAAATTATTTATGGGGGGAGCCAAAGGAAGGATCCGCCCCGGGTGCCAAATACTTTAGGTACGCCCCTGTTGAGATCTATCCCCTCCTTTATATATAGGGACAATGTTCACCCTTTTCAAGATGTTCGGTATTTCCTCAGTGTCTAGGGATCTTCTCCATATCCAGTATGAGGGTGTAGCTATTTTATTTTTACAGTTTTTAATCAATAATGCGTTCCAATTGTTTGGACCTACAGCTGAATGTGGTTTCATTTGTCCTATAGCTCTCGCTACATCTTCTGGGGGAAAATCAAAGTCTGCTATACACTCCTTGCCATTTCTCTTCAAAGAAGGCATCTATGTCAGGTATTCGCTTTGTCACTTTTTGAGGTATTGAAAACCGATTTATACTGGGCTCTCAATGTTTCAGATATATATATATATATATATATATATATATATATATATATATATATATATATATATGTTATATATGGAACCATTCTGAGTTTGTGTATATATATATATATATATACCCTCGTTACCACTGGTCTAGGTTCTCTCTGAATGTTTATTCTGACGAAGGTAAAGCTTGTTGCTCCACCTTGCACCTACAGCTTAACGTGGAATCCAAACCACGTCCCACCACTGGTGGTCAGAAATTACAGTTATTGCCCGAACTCAATCTCACGACCTCCGGATCAGCCGCCCATCGTTCTAACCACTAGGCCACCCAGGCTGCCCAGTTATCTAAAGAGATGGGAATAACAGGCAAAGTGGGAAAAATGGATCTACAACTTCCTCAGAGAACGTCTGCAGGTCGTCAAAATTAAAGGTATATCATCATCAGAATCGGAAGTATGCAGCTCAGGGTCACAAGGTACAGTACTGGCCCCATTCCTATTCATTATCATGTTAACAGACATAGACAGTGAAGTAAACAGCAACAATATAGTAACATCCTTTGTAGATAATACAAAGATCAGCAGAAAATTCAGCGATGTAAATGAAGTGGAGGCCTTGCAGAGGGACACGAACAAAATATATATAAATGGTCAGGAGACAACATGACATTTAACACCGAGAAATTTCAGCTCTTGAGATATGGTAGAAATGAGAAAATTAAACAGACAGCATATTATGCTCCAGGTAGACAGGAAATTCAGAGAAGCACGAAAGCGATAGATTTGGGGGTTATAATGACCGATGATGCCAAATTGGAGAAACCAAATCAGATAGTGATAAACAAAGCAAAAAGAGTCGCGGGACAAGTACTAAGAACGTTCAAAAGAAGGGACAAAACAGTAATGATTCCCCTGCTGAAAACACTGATCATACCAAAACTTGAATACTGCTCAGTCTTGACGTTCCCATATGAAAAGAAAGAAACTAATAAACTAGAAGAAACTTAAAGACATTTCACAGCCAAGATCGATGGCTACAAAGAACTCAACTACTGGGAAAGACCACACGTAAACTAAATCTGTACTCCCTGGAAAAAAGAGAAGAGAAGTACACCATAATCTACATATGGAAAATGACCGAAAAACTGGTACCAAACCTAAAACTAAACCCAATTACCATCCAAACAACGCTGGAAAATAGGAAAGGCAGAATGTGTAGTATTCCCAAATTAAAGGCCCGACAATGGACCTCAACACTGAGGGAAAATAGCTTGGTTGTCAGGGATCCAAGACTTTTTAACCAGCTTCCAAAGGGCCTAAGGAACGTTACAGGGGCCAAGTTGAAGTCTTCAAAAGAAGACTAGATGCCCGGCTCTGGACGGCACCAGATGAGTCTGGTGCACCTGGCTATGTGCGGTGGAGAGCGCAAGAGAGCAACTTGATCCTCCACCAAGTCAGGTCTAGAGGCGAGGCCACCAGCTTGACCTTCATGTGAAGAGACAAAGGCACGGAACTGCAACGAGATTAACGTGTGTGTGTGTATATATATATATATATATATATATATATATATATATATATATATATATATATACAGTGTGTATATATATATATATATATATACAGTGTGTATATATATATATATATATACAGTGTGTATATATATATATATATATATATTAGCGGCAATAAGCGAAATCCGGCATTAAGCTTAATGCCTAGGCAATAAGCTGAAATGTAAGAATTGAAATAATCATAAGTATAATGTAACTAATGCTATATGCATTCTTAGCTTTCAGCTTATTGCCTAAGCATTATCTTAATGCCTGATTTCGCTTATTGTCGCAAACATATATATAAATATATGTTGCCCCAGCCATTGTGCTCCGTCGTGATCAATGGCGTAACACCGCTTCCCATCGAAGTTAAGCGACATTGGGTCTGGGTTGTAGTTGGATGGGGGAATCGTCTTCTACATCCACATTATGTAGGGACCGGTGGTGGTTCGAATCCCACGTAAAGCTGTAGGTAGGTAGGTCCCTTCCATCGTGTGACTCTAAATGTTGCGAAGGAAGTTGAGCAACTCCATCAAATAACCGTAATGCCCCAACTGACCCAAACTAAAAAAAAAAAGAATACCCCACGTAATAAAAAGAAAAAGGATTAGGGGCTGTTAAGCGTTTCGTGAGAGTAAACCATAAAAACCCATTCAAAAGAAGGGTCACTGTATAAGCGTGTCACCTCAAAATTGGAGCCCCCTGTGCGATACCGGGAACCAGATTAACACGTAACAGTCTTTGAATTCAATATAGGGGATTTCAAAAGGGGAGACTGCACGGAGTTCAAATATTAGTGAATTTCTAAAATTTATTATGTCGTTATGTCGGGTAACGAGAGAGAGAGAGAGAGAGAGAGAGAGAGAGAGAGAGAGAGAGAGAGAGAGAGAGACAAACCAGTGATGTAAAATCCGACCAATGAAACACTAAAAGTGCAGCCGGATTCAATATGTAACCGGACACGGATATATATATATATATATAATGCAAGTTCTACCTTTAGCCACGTGTCTATCCTGACGTTTGGGGATTAAAAGGCCCCTCTTGTCACGCCACTCCCAAGGCTGTGACAGCATCAGAAATGTCTATATAATACACAAATATCGCTGAAAATCACAAATTTCCAAGATACTCGTTTATATTAATATATATATATCGTGTTAATTAGTTAATTATCCTCCACGATATACTTTCATTCTGAGAAACATAAATAATAATAAAAATAATAAGTTTTTATTATTAATACTTTTATTTATTCGTTAACATATACATTAATTAATATTAAAATAGTGCTTCAATGGTGGTACTAAAAGTAATTAATGTTTATTTTTTAATACGACACGACTCAATATGGACGTGTGTGTGTGTGTGTGTGTGAGGCGAGAGCGAGAGAGCTCAGCTCGCTCGCTGGATTTCGACCTTTCCTTATTTGGGCAAGAAATGAAAATGGTGCGTTCGTCTGTTCGTCGTCTTCAAACGCTCCCTTTGCACTCCATTCTCTCTCTCTCTCTCCTTTTAATTTGCAATAATAAATGATATTAATGTTCATTTAAAGCAAGGTTATATATCTATATCTATATATATATATATATATATATATATATATAAAATAGTACCTCTTCAAGGGACTGGCCTTAGCTTCAGAGTAAATAGACCTATCCCTCATGACCTTTAATACTTGTACTCTCTTCATTTACTTCTCGCATTCTCTCACACAAACACCTTATATATATATATATATATATATTGATTCTACCTCCCCTCCCATTCCTTTGTTTCTCCACACCTGATTTTTTTAAAAATATTTTTCACTTTTTTTATATATATATATATATATATATATATATATGACGCCACTAAAGTCAAGATGGAGGAAATTAAGAATAATATATATATGTTTATAATAAATAAAATAACTCCTTTTTTTTTTTGAAGTTTTAATCCTCTTTTATACAATTTATGGGTATACATTTTACGTGCCCATCACATAGGGTACTTTAAAAAGTGGGATTTTTCTTTTTTTTTAACGTTCCAGATGCGTTTATGCACTAATAAAATTTGGGCGAAAGAAATTTTTCGGGGTGTCCTCAAGACTTAAGATAACGATTTGGAAGGGTTTGGAGAGAGAAAAATGGCTACATATTAATTATTTCGTACGCGCAAAATTATTAATCCATACGCTAATTATTTAAAATTATTTAAAATATAATAATTCTTTCGTTATCGTACACTTTTTCATCATATTTCCAGTCACCATTTTTTCCCGCCATCTTTGCAAGCAAAAAATAGCGCTGACTCATCAATTCCGAACCCTCATTGATCCAACGTGCTTAAGGCCTAGCTTAGGCTATTTCAGGCGCCAAAATTTAATATAATGTCGAATTTTTTTTTGGAAAAACGTCGCGATTTAAGTATTTTTCGGTGTTCATTTCCTAAAATAAAAATGTACAAAAGCTTTATAAATTCATTTTGTAGTTATTTACACAATGTTTTACTTGGATGGGAAAAAAACTGATAACCCAGACTTGCTTTTAACCAGGAAAAAAAGGGGCGAAGTATACTGTATATATATATATATATATATATATATATATAATATATATATATGAAATTATTTCACGAAAGTGACACGTGAAAAATATTTATGGTTTTATTCATCACATATATATATATATATATATATATATATATATATATATATATATATTGCTGCTTCCAGTGGTGATGAATCGTGTACGGATACCTTTATCAGTTCATTGACCCTGTATGTACTTGGGAATGATACTGCGCGCTGCTCGTATGGTGTATGGGCACAGCGGTGCTTTGTTTAAACACTAAAACCTTTCCTCAAACTTGAATTTAATTCGCTAATATATATATATATATATATATATATATATATATAGAGAGAGAGAGAGAGAGAGAGAGAGAGAGAGAGAGGCGGGGCCACCAGCTTGACCTCCGTGTGAAGAGAGACCAACGCACGAAACAACATAAGGTTCATAAGGTAAGGTGTATATATATATATTATATATATATATATATATACTGGATGGTGCATAACTTTTGTCGAGGGGTCTACAAAAGAATTAGTAATTGATAAATTGTATTTTATAGGTTTACATTCTAATATGACCTATTTTATATTTCAGGAAGAAATCTGAACCATGCCAAACGTACTGAACGACAGCCTCTGACCTCTTCGACACTTTTTGGTAATGTTTATCGTCATGGATGTCGTCGACTGAGAAGGACCCTACCCGATCATTTTGATAATTCGGTGTGGGAACAGTCCAAACGAAGAACTCGTTACTTGGCGCAAGGTGCGAGAGATTTTTCTCCTCCCAATCCTAAAGATAATCCCAAAACCACGTTCGATCTTCGATGTCCAAAACTGTTTTCGTTGGTTTGTTTGAACATGACCGACCATCTAAACCTTTCAGTAATCCACTTTCGGTCGATAAATGTTGCTCTCGCTCGCATTGCTTCACAAAATGTCTTGCTTCATATCCGATCAATAAATCTTGGTCCTCGCTGTCATTCACAACGTTTGGCATCGTTCAAATTTCTCCCTAAAACATAAAATAGGTCATATTAAAATATAAAACTATTAAACATAATATAGCAATCACTCTTCCGCAGACCCTTTGACAAAGGATATGCACCACCCCGTGTGTTGTGTATATATAATATATATATATATATATATATCATGACGCTCACAGCTACGATGCAGTTGTATCGTGCATGATACATACCTTTCCACTGTGATTATAAATTATTCATCATGAATAACTAAAAATAGTTTATTTTTTCCGCTTGCTTTCATAACGAATTTAATATTTATTTTTACGTAACATCCATATTTAAAATTTCAAAAACAAAAAACAATTGTGTGTATATATATATATATGTGTGTATGTGTATGCCTCGGTAGTGTAGTGGTTGACTACGAATCCATCGGCCCCGGGATCGAGATCCGGTGACGGCAGGCGGCGCGTAGCAAAACCCAGCTGTTCATCCTTCCACACAATAAAGTGGTTGGTAGATAAATAGGTACCCTGGGTAGCCTAGTGGTTAAAACGCTGGGCTGCTGGTGGAGCGTGGTTCGGATTCCACGTTAAACTGTAGGTCTAAGGTGGAGTGAAAAGCTTGACCCTAGTCAGAATGAACAATTCGGGCGGAAGCAAACCAAAGGTTTTATATATATATATGTGTGTGTGTGTGTGATTTTACTTATATGATAGCCTATGACTAAGTTATCGGAAACTTCCAAATGGACATCGAACAGATCCTCAGCAATACAACAAGGTAAAAGGAATAGCGAAAGATTTGGGGTTGTCATTTTGACTCGCAATGAGTCACCATGAGACAAAATTGACTTACTGGTAAGAATGACTCATGAGAGAGTCTCTTAAAGGTTATTTGATAGTCAAAAAATGGGGTTTTTATTTATTTTTACTTATTTTTCTTTTTCTTCAGAGCTTAATATAGAAACAGAGTTCATTTTAAGTGTCGCCAAATTGCTTTATTATTCGATTGAAAGTCTGCAATCCAAATTTAGCCAATGTTCATCATTTTCCCAATTATGAAATTATTTTTTTCATACATATATATATATATATATACACACGAATGTATATAATAAATGCGCGCGCACAAAAACTCTCTCTCTCTCTCTCTCGTGAGGGGAGTTGGGCAGTGAGAAAATGAATCACTTTGCGTTTTGAGCAATACATTTTGTATAAGTGGAAGTCCCCTTTAGCGTTGAAAAGTACTGTGATGCTAAAATTGTCGTAGCAGTTACGTTACGTCATCCCCTACTAGGATTTCGGAAGGAAATAGAACCTCAGAATTACTAAACATACTATAAAAAATGTTAATTTTGCAATGAACAGATTTTCGGTCGAAACTCGATCAAATAAATACATTTGGTGCTTTCGATTTTTTCGAACAACTGTTTAGGATCGATCCGCGTTTGACCCCTCTACAGTACCCCACTTCATTTTTGTATGTATATACTGTATATATATATATATATATATATATATATATTTCTTTTTTTTTTAAGACAACCCGTTTTTAGGAGTACTTTAAACTTTAACTTTTAAAAATTAACCCAATTTTGATTCAAATGTAAAAAATTTTCTTTAACCAAAAAAATTATAATAATAAACAGTAACTAAAAATATAATAAAAAACAATTCAATTTCAACCAAATAACATTTTTTGTTAAACAATATATATATATACACACACCTTGGTTACCTTGGTTTTGCTTCCACTCCAATTGTTCATTCTGACGAAGATCAAGCTCGTCACTCCACCTTAAACCTATAGTTTAACGTGGAATCCGATCGACGCCCCACCAGCAGTCCAGCGTCTTAACCACAAGGCTACCCAGGGTACCCATTTATCTACCAACCAATTTTTTTTAGTGTGTGGAAGGATGAACAGCTGGGTTTTGCTGCGTGCCGCCTGCCGTCACCGGATTTCGATCCCGGGGCCGATGGATTCGTAGTCGGCGATGCTAACCACTATACCACCGAGGCGCATATATATATATATATATATGTATGGGATGAATTTCACACTTAAACACGTGAAATGAATGAATGATACCCACAAAGAAAAAGAAAAAAATGATGCCAAGGCCTTTCGTCAAGGAGGTGACGAGGTGTATTGCTGAATACACGAAAGACCTTGAAATAATTTTTTCTTTTTCCTTGTGGATTTGCATTATATATATATATATATATATATATATATATATATATATATGTGTGTGTGTGTGTGCTTTAACTTTTACATTTTTTCAAATCTATTATAATATAAAATTCTCCTTGAGTTGGGCGGTGAACGATATTGAATGAAAGGTGGAGCTGAACTGGGGTAGCGAGCTAGCTAGCAGCAATACTTACTTAAAAAAAAAAAATAAAGTTAATATTAATTTTTTTTTAATACACCAACAAGTAAATGATCACCTATCATTTTAAGTCACTTTGCATTGTGCTTTTTATTTCTCTTGGTGGGGGGGGGGGGGGGTGCAATAATAATAATAATAAGGCACCCGGTAGCTTAATGGTTACGGACTGTATGGCTGTGGTTCGCTCCTGGCAGCTAGCATCGAGGTGGAGTCGAGTTGGCCGCTTACGGTCTCTGCTCTGGTTCAGGTGACCTTTGTGGCACACTCACCCCCACATAATGGAGAAATGAGATTCTTGGATGTTACCTTTTACATTTATAAAAAAGTTAATAGCAATATTATTATTATTATTATTATTATTATTATTGTGTTTATTTATAATAAAAGTGAAAATACATTCTTCGATTTTCAAGAATAACTTATGCAAGAATAGTCATCATAATTATAATGATTGGTAAAATGTTAAATAAATTTTATCACGAATAAAATTATCAAATTGTGAAATATATTTTATTATTGTAGTTTAAGTATATATATATATATATGGTGGCCACAAAGTCTGGAATCAATGGGACAAGTATAGTTTAAAACTAAAACAATATTTTCTATTGTTTTAGTTTTAAACACTATACTTGTCTCATTGATTCCAGACTTTGTGGCCACATTATACCTATATATAAGGTGTATGACCAGGGTGTCCACAATGTATTGTCAACCCATTAAAATACTAATTGATTTTTGTTTTCTTATTCAGACCCAGGATCAGCCGATCTTCAGGTGATCCCAAACCCATTTGAAATGGGTGATAGCAGCAACTATACCATTGAACAATGCATATTGGCTAGTACCTGGGTCCATGAGTGACCGCGTAATGGCAAAACAGCTACAGATGCTGGCTCTGAAATCCTATGGATTTTAGAGCCAACATCTGTAGCTCAGTGGATAGCACCGTTTCCCAATAGGCGAAGTTGTTGTTGTTGGTGGTGGTTAGCCGATCAGCCCACCCTGATCAAGCAAGCCGGCGGCACGCGGGTAATCGATCGCCCTCTCCGGAGTGGACCAGAGGTTCAGCGCACTAGTGATGTGTTGTGTTCGTTGTTGTGCTAGAGCGGTACAGTCTGTCATAATGTGTTCAATTGTTTGTGGTGTGTCCTGGCACAGGTGGCAGGTGTCGTCTGTGGAGTTGTCTAGTCTGTGTTTATATGTCTGTAAGTTGGTGTGATGTCCACATCGGAATCGTGCTAAGTTAACTCGATCCGATCTGCTCAGGCTGGTCTCTGACCTGTCAATGGGTGGCGGCTTCGCACCTAGGACCGCATTCGGACCGAGTCGTGTCAGTGCTTTGTGGGTTAGGTGCGTGTATGTGTTTTCTGTACTGTGTGATGTCTGTGGGGCGTGGTATGAAATGGAGTATTTGGTTATAATGTCTCTCTGGTGTTACCTTAATGGTGCGAGGTGTTGGTGCATCATTGTACATGTATTGGCAAGGGTGTTGTGGGTTAGTTGTCGCTGCTGCCATGAATTGTGTTCCCCTCATGTCTAAATGTTCCCTAATTTTCAGTATTTTTGTTTCTGTGTGCAGGTGTTCTATTGGTGTTGTTTGAGTGCATCCTGTAATGATACGAAGTGCGTTGTTTTGTATTGTCTGTAAGGTGTTTATGGGTGTGTTTGAGATAATCCCAAGTATTTTGGTCATGTGAGTGTGTGTAATATTGGTGTTGTTTAGTGTAAGCTGTGGAGTTATCTGATGTTCTTTTGTGTTGCTTGTTAACAAAGCTGGGCACAAACCGTTAATCCGTTAATCGTTAATTAACGAAGTTAACTTTTTCGTTAACGATTTAACTTTTAAGTTAACTTTGAAAATCATTATCGGACTAATTAACTTCCGTTACATTTAACTTCCGTTAACTCAAGTCCGTTAACCCAAAAAATTCATAAATAAACGTTTAAAAGTTTCTATTATTTTCAGTGCTGAGCAGGTGCGCAATTAATCCGCCACTGTTAATAGTGATGAACGAATTTCCATTTCCGCAGTGCAAAATCAGGCGATATATTTGTTTCCGTCGCCACAATTTGTGTCTTGCCAAATATGGTAGTTATTTATGGCATTGGTTTGAGCAAAACATGGTCGACTGTAAAATCAGGCGGAAAGATTTGCCATTTGAGTTGAATGTTTCAACTTCTTTCAAGAAATATCACGAGCATTTTAAGGCACTTTCAATAATATATATGTAACAATTACAACAAATAACTACATTCGTTTCATTTGCCCAGAACTTGGTCAAGACCTGGCTGGAGACCAACTCCAAGGACTTGCTGACAGATGCTGCCTTCTTGAGTGAGCAAGTGTTGGTGGACTTGTTCATCAAGTTCAACACAGCCATCCCCTCCAGTGCTGCAGTGGAGCGTTTGTTCTCTATGGGCAAAGACATCCTGAGGGCCAAGAGATCATCCCTGTCTGATGAAAACTTTGATATGCTAATTTTCATGAAGGGCAACATGCATCTCATGGACAAAATGGAGAACGAGAAGAAGAGGGAAAATTAAATTATATATATATTGTGTTTTTCATTTTTTTTATAATAAAAGTTAACGTTAACGGTTTATCGGTAACTTCCGTTACATGTTTAACGAATTAACGTATTAACGGTTAACGAAGTTAACTTTTTGGTTAACGGATTAGCGGTTAACGAAGTTAACTTTTTGGTTAACGGTGCCCACCACTGCTTGTTAACAAGGTGATGGTTGATTTCGTGGGCGCTATTTGAGTCTATTGTGTGTAAGCCAGTCTTGTATACTGTTTATGTATGTTTGTAGGTTATTTGTAGCGGTGTTGTAGGTGGATGTTAGAGTGATGTCATCTGCATATGATAAGGTAAGCTTGTTATCTATGGGTGTTGGAATGTCATGCATGTATAAGTTGAACAGTGTTGGTAAGAGAACAGAGCCCTGAGGGGCCCCGTTCGGAAAAAAGCTTGTTTTTGGATGACTTGCCATTAAATGTGACATGCGAGTACCTTCCTGAAAGATAGTTGCTCAGCCACCTTTTGGTGTTATTGTGTATGTTTGTGTTGAGTATTATGTTTATGAGAGGGAAGCGTGGGATAGCATCAAATGCTTTACTAATGTCTATTGTTGTTAATAGTGTACGTTGAGCTGGTTGTCTGGAGTTGATGCCACCCATGATGTGCTGCGTGAGGTTAGTGAGTAATGTTGGTTGAGTGGTGAGGTCTGAATCCATGTTGAATAGGCGATAGTGGTATGTGTGGGTTGGTGATTTGTAAAATTAGTCTTTCTGTTACTTTGGAAGGTGTGCATAGTAAAGTAATGGGTCTATAGGAAGCTGGTTCTGTTGGATTTTTGTTTGGTTTGAGTAGTGTAATAATTTTACCTTGTTTCCATATGTTAGGAATAAAATAATACAGTGTTGGTATAAATATGTGCTGATGTTTGTGAGAGCTAGTATTCCCTGTGGGCCCAAGTGTTTAAAGTGTATGTTAGATATGTTGTCTGGTCCAATAGCCTTCGAATTCTTAATGTTTTTGATGATCTTGGTGGTCTGGTCTGTATTGAAGGGTGTAATGGTCGTATCGAGTCTGTAGGTTTTCTTGTGTCTGGCTGTTTGTCTGTCTGCGTGTTTCTGGTTGTTGTCTCTGTTTAAGTGACTTATCTTTGCGTAGTGATTAACTAGAATGTTAGCTTGTTGTGTATATGTTGGGATATTATTTTGGCGAAGTAAATACATTGAGGTAGAGGGGCTCGAATCCCGATGAGGCTGGTTAATTATTATTCAGGAGTTACAGTAATGGGGCACATTACTTGGCATGGGCATTGTGCCAGTTTCTGGCCCTCTTCACTGATCATTACATTACCCAACACCAATTTTGCTGATTTAATTCTAACACCTGTTTTTAGGTAACTTTGGTGTGCTGATTTCAAAAATCACCTTAGTTTTTGCCTATCACGTCAGGTTTTCGAGCAATCAAATACAAATATTTTGGAGATATCGCATTTTGGCAGGGTTATGCCCTTTTTTTTTTTCTTTTCAAAAAATAAGTTCTTACATACTCAGAATCAGCATGGAAAAGTAAACAATTGTGCAGGGAGTGAACTTTAATATACAATGGTAATATTGACATATAAAGTGATTAAAAGTGTTTAAATAAGCAAAAAAATGAATCCATGATCATGACGTCACGCTCACACCTGGGGAAATCACAGATACCCAAGATTTTAATATGTTGTACATGACCTTTAGATTTAATGCACAGATTTGCGTATTCCACAGATAAAATTTTAACAGCAAAACAGCTGTTAACAGGTCTCAAAAATCAGCAATTTTGATAAGCGCCCTTCATGGATCACCCAAAATAGGCATATTGCATTGCACGAAAACCTGATGTGATGGACAAAATCTAAGGTGATTTTTGAAATCAGTACATCAATATTATCCAGAAAGAGGTCTTAGAATTAAATCAGCAGCAAAAAATGTTTTTTTGTTGGGCAGTGTTATCAGTGATTCCGAACTTTATGGCCACCTATATATTAAATGCAGGAATTATAGTTGGAGTTAGATTTTATCCTCCAGACTGTATGACTCATCCTTTACCCAACCGGTCCAGTTTCCAGGGTTTACCTTCACTCATTTGATTTCCACGGATAGATCGATATTGATTTATAATATTCTGCACAACATCCCTATCTGCGATTTGGAATCATAGCCTATAACGATCTCTACGTAAGCCTAAGTGGATCTGGACAAGGAGGGCGAGTTGCCAAACGTACGATGGTTTCAAGGTGTTGCACTATATATATATATATATATATATTATATTATATATATATATATATATATATATATATATAAAATGCAACGGAGAAAAATGTGTTATGTACAGTTTTGGAAAAAGTTTCCCTAAAAACAAAATTTTTAAAAAGCCTAAAAAATAATATATATATATATATATATATTCCTGATAAGAATTTCTTTTAATATTTAGAAATTTTATATTTCTAGGCGAATTTTTTTCCCCAGAATTATACACTTATACATATCAGACTAAAAATTAAATATTTGTATTTTGGTAAATTTGGTTTCCTTTTCATTATTTTATCAAAATAACATGATTTAATTTTTAGTATTTATTTATGGATTTTTAACTTCTTTCTTTTTGTTCAGATGACAAACTGAATCTAATGATTTTTTCTTGCCCTTTCAAAATAGATAGCTCACATGTTATATATATATATATATATATATATATATATATATATATATATATATAGTGTGTGTGTGTGTGTGTGTGTGTGTGTGTGGAGAGAGGATTCTCAGGTATTCATTTGAAATTTCGATAAGATGTGTGCGTATACAAAATTCTAGGACATAATCATATAGTCTACTTAAATGGTATATTAGTATACTGTATATGGTATATTAAAAATAAGTTATAAGGAACTCTTCTTTAATAAGAATCTCCTACAGAAATTCTAATTATAATTTAGCTGGAATCCCGTTTTCTTTATGGCGGATTTATTGACTTAGGGATGACTATAAAAAGAAGTATATGAAAATTGTTTCATTTAATGAGAATAGTTCAATGGAGCGAAAATTATTATTGCTGTTAAGGTGTTTATGTATTGCGTTTAAGTGCAGTAACCTCATTTAAATAAGGCTGAAATGGCAATGATTTCTATATTTATGGATTTGAGTAAGGCCTTTAATGTAATAGACCATAATATTCTACTTAAGAAATTATACTATTATGGCTTTAGAGGAGTTATCAGTGACTGGTTTAAAAGTTATTTGTCCAGTAGGTATCAATTTGTATCAGCAAAAAGGGTCTACTCTTGGGTCTTAGTTATTTTTATTATATATATAGTGGCCCAAAAGTCTGGACAAATAGGGAACATAATCTGTTTCACACATTATGCTAATCTATTCATAATAAATGCTCAGACTGAGACCCATTAACCTCGATACACTTCTCAATTCTTCTTAGTGACATCCTCACGCGTCTCAACATAACAGGAGAAATCTTGAAACATTCAACTTTATTGATTAAATTAGTCTGCGACACTTCGGTACGTGCTTCCTTCTCTCGCGGGCATGAAGACCAACTTCCACTCGTTCATCTTTCGTTAATTTCTCATCCATGTCCCAGACATGTTTCCTGGCTTTTGAGCCATCCTGCATAAATGACATTGCGCACTCTTCTGATACATTTAATGTCATAATGTTTGCAGATGATACAAATGTGTCCTTTGCAAATATGTTAATTCAGCTAGGGCCATATTTAAAACAGAATTTATCAAAGTTATGAAATTGTTGACCTCCAATAAACCTCTTTTTTAATACTAATAAAACAAATTGCATGATTTTTACGAATAAAAGAAATGTGTACTTTGATGAACTAAATGTTGATGAAACCGCTGTGAAGAAATGTACTGTAACAAAATTTCTTGATGTAATGCTAGACAAGAATTTGCAGTGGGTTAACCATGTAAATTATGTTTCAAAAAAGATTTCAAGCGTTGGTATAATGTTTAAACTTAGACAATATTAACTCTGTCTCATACCCTTGGTCTTCTTTACATAACGTACTGCACCTTCGTATGAGTAAATTCCGCTTATGACGCTTTAAACCAGGAGTTCCCAAACCCAGGGTCGTGAGTCTCATCATGAAGGGACATAAAGAGGTCATAGGGCCGCCAAATGCACTTGAATGTGAACTAATCAGCGTCCGACACAAAACCTGTGAACTGTATTATTTTATGACATAAACGACGACGTCTTTGCGTCTGTGAAGCAGCTTTCTCTTCAATGGTGTACATTTGATTTGAATTGAATTGAATTGAATAACCTTTATTAATGATAAAATAAATACGTTGGTTTTACAACTTACAATGACATAAATAATTGTGAAGCTGGACTATTTATTTTATTTAATTTGGCCCTTAAGCTTTAGGCTTTACTGGGCTCTTACATTAAATCTAAATACAGTAATCGTATTTCAAATACCAACTTAGAGGACTGCTTGCTTTGTTCATTGACAAAATACACCCCAGGTGAAGAATATTGATCAGATCATGTGCACTTGTATTGGCTTGCCTTGTCTCTCGTATCATTGCTAGAGTAAATATTCCATATTTGCTTGGTTTATTGCGTGCCTAGAATAGGGACTTCAATGGTCACCACAAGTTTAAAACGCAAGTTCCAGGTTGATTTCTTAACCTTTTCACGACGGATACTTTAAAGTTATACCAGAAATAATAATATAAAATGTACTACAATGCCTTGTTTCTATAAATGTTTCTGCATGTATACAGAAAAAGAAGGTGATATAGGTCAGAGGCGATAAAGGTTAACTCAAAGTACTTCTATAATTTTGCAAAAAGGAAGTCGAAAAACCATGCGACTATTGGACCTTTGAAAAATGAAGACAGTGCTTTATCTGATGATCTAACAGAAGTATTTGAAATATTAAGAGCTGATATGCGAGAAAAACGCGTTCTTTGAAGAAGAACTACAAGGGGAAAGTATACCTGACTTCGACTTCACGACAGATGATATTACACAAGCTATAGGGAAACTAAAAGCACACTCAGTGGCAGGACCGGACAAAGGAAATGCCACACGGATCAAAAACTGCAAGAATGCAATCGCTGAGCCCCTATATTGGATATGGAGACGATCACTAGACACGGGAGAAATACCGGGCATCCTGAAGAGCGCGAACATAGTCCCAATATATAAAGGAGGAGATCGATCCGAGGCCAAAAACTATAGGCCAGTGTCGCTTACATCTCATCTCACTAAAATATTTGAAAGAATAGTTAGACAAAAAATCTATGACTTTTTGGAAACTCAGAAAAAATTAAATGATAACCAACATGGGTTTCGGTCAGGCAGATCATGCCTATCACAACTAATGGAACACGACAACAACATTATTGATGCACTTGAAAGTAATGAAAACTATAATGTAATATACACAGACTTTGCCAAAGCGTTCGACAAGTTAACCATGGAATCATAATACATAAACTGAAATATATGGGAATAACAGGAAAAGTAGGAGCATCTTCATCAGAATAATAGGTCCTCAGCTCAGTACCACAAGGAACAGTATTAGCTCCACTACTCTTCATAATCATGCTAACTGACATAGATGAGGACGTTACCAGAGACAGATACTGAGATACTGAGAACCGAGATACTGAGATACTGAGAACCTTTAAACGAAGGGAGAGGAATATAATGATTCCTCTACTGAAAACACTGATCATACCCAAATTGGAATACTGCTCGGTCCTAACATGCCCATATAATAAAGAAGACATTTGACAACTAGAAGGGATTCAGAGAAGCTTCACAGCCAAGATCAATGGGTGCAAAGAACTAAATTACTGGGAAAGGTTATGCGAATTAAACCTATATTCACTGGAAAGGAGAGAGAGAGATACACCATTATTTACACTTGGAAAATAATGGACAAACTAGTCCCTAATCTTACTCTGAACCCTGTAACTCCCCAAACAACAGTGAAAAGTAGAAAAGGAAGACTGTGTCGTGTTCCCAAATTAAAGGCTAGACAGGGAACATCCTTAACCCTGAAAGAAAATAGTTTTATTGTGAGAGGACCAAAACTGTTTAATCAGCTGCCCAAAGACCTAAGAAACACGAGCGGTGTTGCGGTGGACATCTTCAAAAGAAGATTAGACGCCTGGCTCAGAACAATCCCCGATAAGCCGGGCGTGCCTGGCTATGTGAGGTGGAAAGTACAAGAAACCAACTTACTACTTCACCAGGCCAACTCGAGAGGAGGGGCGACAAGCGTGACCTTCTTGAAATGAGGAATTATCGCGCGGAACATTTGAAAGGGTGAAATGTATATACAGGGTGAGCGAAAAGTCCCTGTGCACCTGTCCACTTCCAACACAGTGCAGGTACAGGTTCACTACACTTCTTGCAGGTGCACAGGGACTTTTCGCTCACCCTATATAAGTGTCATTTCGTTGTTGGGAAAGGAACCCAAAATGTGTATCATTTCAGTGACGAGTTGCTAAAATATTTACTTTTGAATAACAATAAAATCTATACTTTTTGGTGACACAGTAACCTCATAGGCTGTGGGAATCGTCCTTAAAGGGTAAAACAATATCAAATATTTCTAATTAATAATAACCATTCTTTATAAAACACCCTTGATAATCACATCGTTCATATGCTGTTTCCCAAGAATTTGATGTCTTTTAGCACTGTAACAAAAAATCTTTATTTATTTACTAAAATATGCGAGATAATCTTAGTAATGTGTATTAAAGTCAGACAGCATGCAAATGCGTGAGTTTCACGCCCAATGCGTGACACGTGACACTGATCTTTTCTACCTTACGGACTTAGGGTCACTTTGTATTGATGGTAGTCTTGGCAAAGGTCGCGTGGAAAAAGGTTTGGGAACCCCCGCTTTAAAAAGTATCTTTGTCATCCAAAACCGAGCAATAAGGTTATTATTCGATGCTGATTCCCATAATCATTCATGTGCATTCTTTAAAGAGCTAAAACTAGTAAAGATCAAAGATGTAATCAAACTGACATGTTTTTATTTTCATTTACGAATGTAAGAACAAAATCATTAACTTACACTGGATAAATATATATTTTGTAACTCATCAAGAAATTCAATCATATCAGACTTAGAGTAGAAATAAATCGGAGCGAGTGTAGTTTACGTCCCCCTGTGGTGCCTAGTGTAGTTTACGTTCCCCTACATTATCTAGTGTAGTTTGCGTTCCTCAACTTTTCTGTCCGCGTATACCTAATCAAATAAAAAGTTAAAACTAACAAAAATATTGGTTAGGTTAAGTCGTAATATTTTCATTAGTTTTAACGTTTTATTTGATGGATTCATTGGATCACCTGAAGATCAGGGCCCCCAGCCTAACGAAAATATCACGACCTAACCTAACCAATCGTTAGGTTAATTGTACGCCCTTGACGATTGGTTAGGTTAGGTCGTGATATTTTCGTTAGTTAGCCTTATAAAGCTAACTAAAGAAGGCTGGGGGCCCTGATCTTCAGGTGATCCGATTCTTTTAAAAAATGTCTCCTAAAGATTAGTGTAGTTTACGTTCCCCAACTTTGACCTAGTGTAGTTTGTGTTCCCTTTTGCGTCAGGGGATGTAAACTACACTTGCTCCAATAAATCAAAGCATTCCTCAATTTAGATTGTCTTCATCTCAAAAATTACCCATTTTCATTGGACTGAAACTATGGCATGATTTAAGTGCTGATATGAGAAATATTGTGAATGTAAATTCGCCAAAACCAAATTGAAACCTCGGTCATTAATGGAATACTCATAAAAATCTAGGATTAAATGTATCATACATCAGGACTACTTCTAAGATAGTTTTAGTGGATGGGTTAAAATAGGTTTGTTTTTTGTATTTGATCACAAATAACACAAATCAAATCAAATGTATATGTTGATGCATATATACCCACATGGGTGGATAGTTGCCCACGTACAGAAAGATTTCACCCTACTAAAATAAAATAAAAGCATATATATATATAAATATATATGAGCATATGAGCATAAATTATGTATCAACATATACATTTGATTTGATTTGTGTTACTTGTGATCAAATACAAATACAAAAAAAGCCTATTTTAACCTACCCACTAAAACTGTCTTAGAAGTAGCCTTAATATACATAACTATTACTTGTTAATTTTTCGTGTTTAACATTCAATTCTTTGTACTGTATTGGTATCATATTTACAATAATGACTGTAACTTCATATCTATAATGATAACTTAAAATTAATATATATTGTATTGCCACTATTAGTTCGTTTGTGTATTTAATCCTAACTTAAACATGACTTTATATATCACATATTTTATCTCTAATTGATCTGATAGCCGAGTAAAGCCTAAAGATTAAGGGTCAAATTAATTAAATAGTCCAATTTCACAATTAATTTATGTTAAAATGTCAAAATTATTGTAACAACAAAAGTTGTAAAATTATAACATATTTATTGGATCACCTGAAGATCAGGGCCCCCAGCCTTCTTTAGTTAGCTTTATAAGGCTAACTAACGAAAATATAACGAACTAATCTAACCAATCGTCAAGGGTGTACAGTTGACCTAACGACTGGTTAGGTTAGGTCGTGATATTTTCGTTAGTTAGCCTTATAAAGCTAACTAAAGAAGGCTGGGGGCCCTGATCTTCAAGTGATCCTATTTATTTTCTAAATAAATTCACTCATTCAATTAAGTGAGAAACTAGGAACTAATGCGACTCGAATCCACGTAGCGTGGTTTCAGAGTCAGCGTGCTCCTATTCAAAAACGCCACCCAAAACTCCAGAAAGGCTCGTTCGAGAGAGGCCAATATCTAATGTTTTACCATGCTCCATTCAACTCCATCGCCTTTCTTGGTTCTTGTATACGAGCGCGGTAATGCTGAAGGTAATTTTATAAGGTGTCTTTACATGCGTGACATGTTACGATTAAAATTCGGTATTTACTGAAAAGTGATATTTCTCAACTTGTTTGAAACGGTTTATCTTTGTTTTCTACGACAATGTAGATGGCCAGCGCTCGTAGCTGAATGATTAACACCGTTTCTCCTGTAAGCGAAGACACCGAGGTCGAGGGTTCGACTCCTGATAGTTTGTTTTATTTGTTTGACTGGATTGTTTAACCTTGGTCGCAACATCTAAGCTCATATGACAGAGGGGACCTAGAGCATTTAACGTAGAATCCGAACTACGGGTTGATACATAATCTGGGCGCGGAAGGACTCCCGAGAGTGCTGGTAATAAATTATCTGAGAGTTAGCGCAATAGGCCGCATTAATTTGGCCTGAGCGCTGTGTCAATTTATGTCCTTTCTAACTGAGTATTATTTACGATTTACATAGACCCACACATTCGCTAAGTTAGGCCTACTAGCATTAAATCATACAGAAATCGTGCAGACATTTTCCAACTC
>JAJOZX010003360.1:125000-205000 GCA_023014485.1 Bathynomus jamesi | reverse complement strand
ACAACAGATGTTCAAAAAATGATTAAAAATTGTTTCAGGTACAAAATAGAACATTCATTTTTAATTCCTTACCTCTTTTTTAGATCAAGGAATCGATTTCAATGTACAAAAGTGTAACTTTACTGACCAGAAATGGGGGTAAACAAACCAGATGTTAACGGTGTATACAGTGGGCAACCCTCATCTAGACGCAGTACCATCAATATAAAAGTGTGTGTATATATATTATATATACACAATGTGTGTGTGTGTGTGTTGGCGCGCGCAAAACTTTTGTAACCCTGTCGTATGATTTCTTCTATTCATATGGGCATAACACCAATATGAAAATAATTTCTCTTTTTACCATTGTTCAGAGCTGACCCTTTCCTAAATTTCAAACGTGCCACACCTCTATCGCCAGCCAATAAGAACGTACGAAATAATGAGTTACCCAATTTACGTTTTTAAATTTGAGTCGAATGATTTTGTCACTATATTTTTATTTGTGTGCTTTTCGTTGGGTTTATTATAGTGTAAATGCGCGTAATACCAAAGCTTATCACTATCTAGTCTACGCACGTTGGCATTATAACGTAAATGATTTTTTACACAAAAGATTTTGAACAGGAATTTTTAAGCCTGCGGGACCTTAACATTTACTTTAAGCTCATGAGCCACTTAGATTTTAAGTGCAATTTTAAATGTGAAGCTCAAAATTTTGATGGTCATGGTATTTTATTGACCAAGCATGAAATTTTGTACAAGCATGGTCTGACTAGATATGAAGAGTTTGACAGAGCTGTCACTACATATAGGTTGATCAATACTAAAGCATTGTTATGAAAAATTTAGTAGTACTATCGTATATTCACAAATAGTATGACTATTATATATATAATATATATTATATATCCGCGGATATTGAAATTAAAGATCCGCATCCGCAGATGTTGGAAAACTGACATCCGGTCCACCACTAATATATATATATATATATATATATATATATAGTGTGTCCGTAAAGTCATGGTGGGATTTTAAATAGTTATATTATTGCAACGAAACATGATAATGAGATGAAACAATGCCAAATTTAAGAACAACTCTCAAAGTTGTATCTTGTAGTTAGTCTAGGCTAAGCTTAACCTTTATCTCGTAGTTAGTCTAGGCTGTCCACATGCCTATGTTGAACATGAGCGTAATAGCCCGAAAGTTAATGTGTGGTGTGCTCTAGCACGAGATCGAGTGATTGGCCCATTTTTCTTCGCGGAACCCACTGTGACGTCACACAACTACCTCGCTATGTTGGAACATTTTGCAGTACCCCAATTTATTGACAATAATGTCATCTTTCAGCAAGATGGTGCTCCTCCGCACTATGCCAACGTTGTTCGAGAATTCCTTAATGAAAAATTTCCACAGAGATGGATAGGAAGAGGAGGATGGAAGCCATGGCCTCCACGCTCTCCGGACCTGACACCTTTGGACTTTTATTTGTGGGGTTACGTCAAGCAAAGCGTTTGTTTTGTTTTTTTCTGTTTAAGGTGCTTTCAACCCTGCTGGATTATTGACACCATTTTTTTTTTTTTTGTAGAGTACAGTGTACCCATTAGGGATATTCATCACTTGCACGAGCGAATCACGGAAGCTATCGCATCCGTCACTCCTGATGTTCTTGGGCGTGTGTGGCTGGAATTGAATCACCGCCTAGATGTCTGCAGGGCTACCAGAGGAGCCCATATCGAACTACGTTAAATAAAGTTATTCTTTTAGAGTTGTTCTTCAATTTGCCTTTTTTTCATCTCATTATCATGTTTCGTTGCAATAATATAGCTATTTAAAATCCCACCATGACTTTACGGACACACTGTATATATATATATATGTGTATATATAATGACGACATGAACGTCCAAACCAAATATAAAATCGGTGATATGTTAAGTAATAATTAAAAACTGCCCAGATGTGGTTACTATAAAATAGGTTACATTTACACTGTATTTCACCACTTACATTTACAAACTAGTATTATCCTTCACTATCTCAATGATAGCAATAAACTATTGTATAGTACTTTCGCTTTGCGTTTCCGCGAACTTCATTAATCCCTTTTTCAAGATTAAAAACTGGCCCGTTTTACGAACCCGTTTAAAAGAAAGAAAAGGTCATATAGTAATTTTAAACTCCTTTGCAATATTTAATTCCATAGCTCATAAGCCTCATCATTAGCCATTACTGTCCCTCACTGGACAATCTCCCTTATAAGGAAACGGGAACTAATTAAGGCGTTAGGCCTAAGGCCTGGCTGACCCCAGTTTGTTTCCCCCTAACCCCTTTTATAAAATGGGGATGGGGGTCATGACAAGGGTAATGAAAAAAATTATTAATTTGGCATTTTCAGTTGCAAAAAATGTCATTGGAAATGGGATTCAAATCTAAACTCTACGTAAAAAATCAACATACGTTTGTGTGTGTGTGTGTGTGTGTGTGATATGGTTTATATAGCTAAAATAATAAAATAAAGCTAGGCATTATAAACAATAACAAAGAAAATGATTATTGTAGGGGGCGGTGAAGGTAGGGAAGAGCCCGAAGAGGCCACAACGCTTTCGGAGCTAAAAAAAATTTTAATTTATACAAAAATAATGTTGACACCTGAGGTGTTGCTATATTTAGGCGGATTTATCCGGATTAGGTGTTGCAATTAAGTATACTTTCTTTTTAACTCTCTCTCTCAGTTGCTTATTTATCGTCTAGTTACATTTTCAGTTCCCGAAATAGTCGGATGAAGTATGTATTGCAGGATGCTTATGAAAGAGGTGGGGGCTAAACATCCGAGAGTATTTTCAAATTTGCTTTCTAAAATCTTTGAGTTGTCTGGGAAAGTAAAATTTTCGAAGGAACACCAAGTTTTATATATTGATATATTAAGTCGAAAGTTTTTTAAACATTATATATATATATATATATATATATATATATATATATATAATGTAAAAGCTACCCAAAATCATTAGCTGTAGGCCCTATATTTGCATTTTGGCTTAAAGAAAGTTTTCATTATGAAAACATAAATTCTGAATTATATTATATTAAAATTACGATAAACACGAGGATTTCCGGAGTAAATGCTTTCGTTTTGTCATAAAGTGAAATCGGTAAATATATAGACGTAGGCCTACAAAGTAAGAGCATATACATAGACTGCAGTGGATAATAGGCTTAGGCCGCTTAGCCCAGGCCTAGCCTATATTGGCCGAAACAATGAGCGTAGAGAAAGATGTCGGAAAAAGCTATTTAATTTCACATAATTTTTAAATTTATATTCGTTTATTCCCATAAAGATCACTCTTCCATTTCTTACTAATGGTTCTATTTACTTAAGAAAATAATAGAGAAAGTGAAGTGTGTCAAAAATAGATCTGAAAAAGAAAAAGGTATCTTACAGGGCTGTTTATTTCACCATATTGTTCTGCATCCACTTTCCCGAGCATTTACATGTGGACCTCATTATCTCTCTCCCTCTCTTACACACACACACACACACACACACTTATGGTTCTATCAGTATCTCTTTTCACATACATTTATGATTCTCTCTCTCTCTCTCTCTCTCTCTGATACATACGCACATATATAAACAGGGTGATATTTTCCTCTCTCTGTAAATGTCTGATTCACTTACTTTAAAGTAGCCTTATATCCTTCAGTATTCTGACATCCTAAAAACCATCAAGGTCGCTGAAGCAGTGGTGAGATATGCGAACTCTCACTGGCAACACCAAATATGGCAAGAATGAAACGCCAAATAATAATTGACAGATACTCCATGACATTCACGATCAAACACAAAGATTTATTATAAGCTTATCCATTGAACATAATGAAAGTGTTGTAGGACATATTTAGCATTAATGTCGGATCCTGTAGATGCTTCTGTAGTCCTTTAGTCGGTACTAATATTAAATATGACTATGAATCATTTACTATTTCTTCTTTTGAAAGTTTGTGGCAAGAGTTTGATATCAATTAGTGTTATCAAGTATACAAACACCTGCATAGCTAAGCCTATATATAATAAGAATTAATAAGCACATACAAGTGAATATATCGTTCAAACATATTTAGTATAATGTTAATAACAGTACGTAGGCCTATGATGAATTCATAATTACTATGCAAAAGATGACAGTACGAAGCAATATACAGGGTGTCTCAGAAGTTGCGCACCATAGGCTTTATTCAGATTTACAAGGTTTACGAGTCGAAATGGTTTGTAAGTGATGTTTAATTACAATATATGCTCGATAATGTTCGAATAATAAAATTAATAGTATGTACAGTTAATAAAAAAGCTATCTTAAAATAATTAAAATGAATGAAGCTACATTAGCCAATGGTGCGCGACTTCTGAGGCACCATTTGCTAATGTAGCTTCATTCAATTTAATTATTTTAAGATAGCTTTTTGATTAACTGTACATACTATTAATTTTAGTATTCGAACATACATTGTAATTAGACTATCACTTGTAAACCATTTCGATTCGTAAACCTCGTAAATCTGACTAAAGCCTATGGTGCGCGACTTCTGAGACACTATATATATATATATATATATATATATATATATATATATATGCTGTTTGGACATCTCCTTTGACATTTTTCTGATTTTGCAATACAGTTTATTAGACTACTTAATTTGTGAAACCTTAATTATGTTTAAAGTAACTTTGTCTAAGCAGATATCTTAAGTACATTTGCATACTTGCATAATGTCTAGCCATTACATACATCACAGAAACCTAACATATTTGTATGATGTATAACACATATTTGTTTATATTATGAATAAGCACATTTTACAGAAGGTGGTCGACATATTATATTTTATGAATAACTCGTAAGGCATGTAAAAATATTCAGTATATGCTGATGGTATGAAGACCAACTCTCAAATTCAAGTAAGGCCTACAAGGCTTATGTATACTTATAAATTCAGTTATATATATATATATATATATATATATATATATATATATATATATATATATATTCAGGAGCCATAGGAATAATTGTATTTTTTTCTAATAATTCTTGTACTTTCTAATAATGTTTTTTTTTTCTTTATTTTCTTTTTGATGAATTACCTGGATGACGTACCGATAAACAAACGAACGACGTGGCATGTTTTTTCAGCAAGTCGGTGCACCTCCTCATGTTGCCATGCAAGTTCACAAATATTTGATAAAACGTTCCCCAACAGATGGATTAGCCGAAGAGGTCCTATCGAATGGCCACCCAGGTCACCAGATATTACTCCACTCGATTTTTTTCATCAAAAAGAAAATAAAGAAAAAAACATCATTAGAAAGTACAAGAATTATTAGGAAAAAAATACAATTATTCCTATGGTTCCTGAATTATGGGCCACCCGGGTGTGTGTGTATATATATATATATATATATATATATATATATATATGGTCAGGCCCTCTCAGAGGTCCAGAAAGGCCCGGCCCACTTCCAGCTTTTGAAGCCCATAGCTAAACCCAATTATTACTTTCACTGCAAAACATTATATTCAAACTTGAAAGTTTCTAAATTTGAGGTCCCCCTTAAGCTTGAGGCCGAGGCCAAATAGCCCTCCTAGCCCCCCGCCTCTGATAGGCCCTGTATAGGGTGGCCATAAAGTCTGGAAATAAAAATATGAGCTAATTTTTTTCTCCATTGCACATAACCTATAGTTCTGAAAAAATGTCGTTTCCAGACTTTATGACCACCCTGTGTAGGTTGGCCAGTTGGGTCTAATATTAAGCCAGTAATGGGCCAATACTGATTCAGTGATTTGACATTGACCCAATATATATATATATATTAGTGATGTAGGTCGCATCCGCGGAACATCCGCACATTTTCTCGCATCCGCACTTTGGGCTGCGGATGTCGTGCGGATGTGGACCGTTGAGATAAAATGTCATTAATAAGCGGAAATTATCAAATTCTACTATATTAATAAAACTAGTTCATTGTGCGCAAAAGTGATGCAAGCGACAAGACGAGAGGCTGTTCTTGTATGAAGTTACTCTCTTGCAACCTATTTAGACCCACGTTACAAAGCTAAGTTATTTTCACCTAGTACATTAGAACGAGTTAAATCATCACTTGGCAAAGCAGTTGAAGAGCTTCAATCTCTTGAATCTGTCGCTTCGCCACCCACCAAAAGAATAAAAGTTTCAGTGACAGAACCAACACCTTCAACAAGCAAATCTATCACAGAATCTGTCTCTCAGTTTCTTGAATCAAGCAGCAATGACGAGACCTACGCGATGTCAAAAGATGTAGTAAAAATGATCGAGAGCTATCGCCAAGAAAAACGCCTGGCTGCATGTGACAATCCTATTAGTTGGTGGAAAAATACGCAGAATATCTATCCATACTTGAGTAAACTTGCAAGGAAACATTTAGCCTGTCCTCCAACAAACGTACCAAGCGAGAGATTATTTAGCAGTGCTGGATTAATATATGATGAAAAGAGAAACAGACTGGCAGCAGAAAAGGCAGAAAAATTAATGTTCCTTAAGCATAACCTTCCTATAATTAAGTTTGAACATTAAACGATGAACATCTTAGTTTACTTTATTTTAATTACTCATTTATAAATATGCCTAATAAAACTTTAAACTTAATATAAATAGTTATCAAGCTAATTAAAGATCTCTTTCTATAAGGGTGGAGGTTGGGGAAAGAGGTCGGTGGGGGTGCATTTGAGTTGGGTTCACGTCCCGCATCCTGGTAACACAATTATGGTTTTTAATTGTGGCTGAAACTCAACAAAATATAACGAATTTATTTGCAGACGAATTCACTAATTGATTTCTATATTAGTTAGATGCTTGATATTATTTTATATGTTCAGAGAAAAGTACAGCAATTATTGTACAATTAATCAATTATACTACATTATAGCTACAGCTCTCTCTATATAATAACTTATTATATACGTTAAACACAACAAATCTCGAATATATCCTAAAAAATAACGAAAATGTAGACATCCGCATCCGCATCCGCGGATGTTGAAATCAAACATCCTCATCCGCATCCGCGGATGTGAAAAAAATGACATCCGCCATCACTAATTATATATACACACCTTTGGTTTGCTTCCACCCGAATTGTTCACTCTGACGAAGGTCAAGCTTTTCACTCCGCCTTAGACCTACAGTTTAACGTGGAATCCGAACCACTCCCACCAGCAGCCCAGCGACTTAACCACTAGGCTACCCAGGGTACCCATTTATCGACCAACCAATTTCTTTATTGTGTAGAAGGATCAACAGCTGGGTTCTGCTGCGCGCCGCCTGCAGGCGAGTCTCGATCCTGGGGCCGATGGATTAGTAGTCAGCAACGCTAACCACTACACCACCGAGGCGCATTATATATATATATATATATATATATATATATATACACACACACACATATATATGTGTATATATATACACATATATATATATATATATACATATATATATATATATATACACAGGGTGTTCTACAATCACTTAATAAACTTTTATATGAACGCAATATCTTAAAAATTTAGCGATATTTACCAATTTTATTTCAGATATAGCAACAATAATTGTTTATTTGAGATGTTCAAAGTGTCTTCCTTCAACTTGAACACATTGTTCACAACGTCCGACTACTGATCGACAGACATACAAAAGTTTATTGGGTAATTTTAGAACACCCTCAGTGGTGGATCCAGAAGGGGCTGGAGGGACTCTACACCCCCATTGATAGAGATGTTTCGCGAATCGCAACCTAAGTGGAAAAAAATTCATATATCCGCCAAGCTGGTCTTTCGCCTTGGTGGAGGAATAGGGAGTTATCATTGACTGCCAGCCGATCGAGGTCGTGAAGGCTCAGGTGCGATCTTGGGTGAGTCACATTTCCAAGTTGGAGAATCAAGGAAACTCGCCGCTATCGCACTGGATTAAGCTCGCGCTGGAAAAGTTTCTGCAGCTGTGGCGACGCTCCTTCGAATATTCGGAACGGTTCTTGTTTCAAACGCCACCACTGAGAAATCACTGAGAAATCATTTTCCAAGCTTAAACTGCTGAAAACCTACCTTCGAATAGCAATGGGAGATGAAAAACATTCCGGCCTGGCCCTTATGCCAATTCATCAGGACATGGAGATAATACCAGAAAAAGTTATTGAAATCTTTGATGGTTTTAGTAAAGATCCATTGGCACATCCACAAATTTGTTTATAATGTATATTTCAAACGAGAATGATATAATTTACAGTAATTTTCTTTTTTATTTATGAAATAATCAGAGATTTATAGCAACAGCTTCAAGCTAAATATTTGTATTTGTGGATGTATTTTTCAGTGAATTTTCTGTGTCCTGTGATAGGTTGGACAGTCGTCTCGACAGTGGCTGTACATTATTTCTATTATGAATTGTTTCTGGTTTTGATTAAGCGTTCCTAATAAATTGGTAATTATTGAACATTAATCTTATTACCACTTACTTTTATGGGAATGATTGCATAATATTTAAGCTTGGTTCAGAACTTCATCTGAATCCAACTAGCACCCTACGAAACAAAAATCCTAGATACACCACCTAGGTGGTGTAGTGGTTAGCGTCGCTGATTACGAATCCATCGGCCCCGGGATCGAGATCCGGTGACGGCAGCCGGTGCACAGCAAAACCCAGCTGTTCATCCTTCCACACATTAAAGAAAATGGTTGGTAGATAAATAGGTACCCTGGGTGGCCTAGACGCTGGGCTGCTGGTGGGACGTGGTTCGGATTCCACGTTAAACTGTAGGTCTAAGGTGGAGTGAAAAGCTTGACCTTTGTCAGAATGAACTATTCGGGCGGAAGCAAACCAAAGGTATACCAAAAGTTATATTTGCATCTACGTGAAAAACACACACACACACATGTGAGGTGAAGGTAAGCAAATCCAACAGTCGAAATTATTAGTTTAGAAGTAAAGAAGTAAAATAACTGAATCTAACCATTATGAACGCCTGCAGACCAATTCGCTACAAATGAAATAGAGAACATGTTAAAATTACTTTTCCAGCACCAAATATTTTAATTTGTTGGAATTTTAATTTTCCATTCATAACATGGAAGAAAAATTATAAAGTTATATATGTTGAGATGTTTCTTGGTAACATTACAAAAGATGATAGAACCCAGGCAATAATGCTATTAGATATTATGGAACATTATGCACTTACGCAGGAAATCTGTGAAGTCACTAGAAAAGAGAAGGTTTCGGATTTAATTTTGACAAATAACAATGAAATAATATAATCAATAAAAAGGTAACACACACAAATTTCTCACGCTATAACCTAATCGATAGTTATGCAATTAGAATTAGCCACCAGAGGTCCAAGAATGCATCCCAGAAAGTCAGAAGGAATATATGAAGGTTTAAATATAAATTCAAAGAAACTGGGTTGAAAAAGTATAAGTGAAAATTTAAAGAAAGTAAATTGGGACTTGCTACTTCACGAGAAAACACAAATGACCCAGAAAAAAATGAATGAATTGCTTAAGGAACAATTTAACTCTATGTTTAGCACCCGTAAGTTCGAGAAGAAAGTAGAAAATTCAGATAAATTTTTGACATTGATACAAATCAGCCATGAACAAGTTCGGGCACAAACCTATCAATAGATTTAGAGTTCTCGGAAGGAGATATAATTAGGGCCCTATCACAAATGCGAGAAATTCGCATCAGGGCCAGACACATGGAGTGCCACATTTCTAAAGAAATGTAAAGAGAATATTGCCAAGCCTCTATACATACTATAGAGAAAATCACTCGACGCAGGACAAATTCTACCTCCGTTAAAGAACGCGAACATTGCTCCCCCTTATTTAAAGGTGGTAACAGAGTAATGCCAAAGAATTATCGGCCAGTAGCTCTCACCTTCCCCCTTATAAAGTACTTTGAACAATATTAGTGGCACAACTACTTACTACCAACAAGAAAAGAATTTATCAAGCCAAACCAACATGACTTTAGGGCTGGAAGATCATGTCCATCAGCTATTAGAACACAGGAGAAGATATGGGAAACATTGCGTCGAGGTAAAAAACAGAGATGTATTAAGTATTATATACTGATTTTGCTGAAGCCTTCGATAAATGTGATTTGGAATTATAGTACACAAAGTTAAGAATACAGGAATTACTGGGGAGATAAATATTTAATTTTATGACTCAAAGAACACAACTGGACAGATTCCTGTGCAAAGTTCCTGACTGGGAAGATAAATATTTAATTTTATGACTCAAAGAACAACAACTGGACAGATTCCTGTGCAAAGTTCCTGACTGGGAAGATAATATTTAATTTTATGACTCAAAGAACACAACAGATTCCTGTGCAAAGTTCCTGACTGGGAGATAAATATTTAATTTTATGACTCAAAGAACACAACTGGACAGATTCCTGTGCAAAGTTCCTGACTAGACATGCGTGGCTGTCTATGAGGGCAGGAGGAGACCGGAAAGCAATTCTCTCCTTCATCAAATCCGCAAAATGAGCGGAATGCTGCAAAGGGGTCAACCATAAGTCGGTCCTGAATCGTTGTTCAAACCCCCATAAGTATATATATATATATATATATATATATATATATATTGGTGGTGGTGTACGTGTATGGTTAGCGTCGCTGACTACGAATCCATCGGCCCCGGGATCCAGACCCAGTGATGGCAGCTGGCGCGCAGCAAAACCCAGCTGTTCATCCTTCTACACAATAAAGAAAGTGGTTGGTAGATAAATGGGTACCCTGGGTGGCCTAGTGGTTAAGTCGCTGGGCTGCTGGTGGGGCGTGGTTCGGATTCTACGTTAAACTGTAGGTCTAAGGTGGAGTGAAAAGCTTGACCTTCGTTAGAATGAACAATTCATGCGGAGCTAACCAAAGGTATATATATATATATATATAAAATGCAAACCCACAAAGAAAACGAAAAACGATTCCAAGGTCTTTCGTGTATTCAGAGCTACACCTCGTCAGGGAATGAAGGATTCATTTCACGTGTTTAATTGTGAAATTCATCCCATATATATATATATATATATATATATATATATATATATATCTTTGTACCATTATATGAAATGTAACTACAGCCATAATCATATAACAACAACAATATGTTGATAATGACACAGGAAATTCGCCCCCTCCCCCAAACCGACATAGTATCACAGCCCCATTCTCAGATACTCAACACCCCTTTTTCGCTATGAAGTTTGTGCCTGTTTAGAAAAAAATTATATCCTACATTACAGAGATAGAGCGATATTCACGTAAAAGCATTTAAGTGTTTTAATTCTTATTGACAGACAGTAACTTAGGAATCTCTATACAATTATTTATAAATATCATTCACTGTGTGTGTGTGTGTGTACATAAAGTCATGACTGTTTCCTCTCTAAGATATTATTTGTGATGATATTTTTTTTTTATGCTTATCAAGGTTTAAACAGGGGAATTGTATTGCGTCGGCACAGCTAGCTGCTTATATTACCTTATAAGGACTCGTAGACATATTCCACTTTTTAAAAGATCAATGCTTTATCTACGTTAGGAAATAACAAAATGAATTCGTTTACACTTTGTTTATTTTTTATTTGTTCGTTATTTCTAGTTTTTAAATTTACTGAAGAAAATTATGACAGTTTAGAGAACAAGTCGTTATTAGATGGATATTTAAAAATGTGATGTCGCACATTATACGTATCAGGTTGCATACATATAAACTTTATGTTATGTAATGAAATTAAACATCATTGGCTTTGTCAGTATACAGGCTCATAATAAGGGCCGCTCATTTCAGAGAGAGAAATATTTTGTTCTTATCATGACTGTGTGTGTGTGTGTGTGTGTGTGTATGTGTGTGTGCAAAACTATATAACCAGAAACATGAACTTTTGTCAGTCATCTATCTATATGTCACTTATTATAGGATATCAGTCGTAAATTTTAAATATAATTCTTATCTTCAAAGCAATAAAATACTTAAACTATTAACTCATCAATAATTATTATCTATAATATAATTTTTCACATTATATTGGATGATAAGCAAAATTATGCAGGACATTTCGGTCATCAAATGTACTTTACTGAAGATTTTGGTTTATTATTGTCGTCATCTGCTCAGCAATTTGGCATTTACTCACTTCACAGCAGAAGAAACCAATAAATTCTGAAAGAATATATCCGTAAATAGGAAATACATAAGTAATATAACAATTCTTAATAATTATTCCAATAGATTTTAGTAGCAATTTGGGGGTTTGTACGTTATAAATCTACAAAACAAATCAAATTGCTTGTTTGCTAAACTTGGGCCTATCCCAAAGACCACTATTTGTGGAAAAACCACTGAAATGCGGTTAAATACTGCAAAAATATACAACACCGAAAACTATAGGTATTGTTGGTGAAGTATCAAAGATTTTAACGGTCGAAGAGGCCCCATTTTCAAATTTAACAACTTAAGTTATGACGTCACAGGCAAATTTTTTACGATAGTCGTTAATTTTGCATTTTCTTTGTAATCAGAGAATCAACTGAGAAAACCTTATATAGAGATATCAACTAGAAATATGCAAATATTATACAATATAAATAATCTCTATTAGTTTGTTATATGTATGAAACTATACATAATTCTGATTATGAGTACAGTAAAAGGATAATGCGTTCAGTTGGATTTTATAATGACGTAAAGAAGTTTAAGTATTGGTCCTACACACACACATATATATATATATATATATATATATATATATATATATATATAAACCACTCAGAGAGTGAGAGAGAGCATGTTAAGGTTACAAAAAAAACGTAAACAGTTGGGAAAATCCTCGCAGCGGAATTGACTCGACTAGATGTAATGAGAAACAAAAGTTCATTTTCTCAACGTTACATTTTTCCGAGATGTTTATTATGTAACCAAAAAAGCCTGTATGTATAACGAACTGCGTGTTTTTTTCGTCTCCATACGTGAAAGATTTGTATGAACGCCTTGTCATAAATAACAGGATGGCCACTTCGGTGGAAATCATAGAAATGTCACTTTTTTTTAACTCGCAAATGGCTGTAAATGAGTTTGTTTCTTGATCAGTTAATTAAAATAAATATATGGTGGCAGTAAAGTAGGACTGACAACAGTTTATTGTTAGATGTTCTTGCAGTAAAGGTTAAAATTGGAAAATAAGGTTATAATCAATCATATTATTACAGCTGTACTTTCATTCGCGATATTTACTTAATAGGCCTAGGTACGAATTTGTTTTGGTCATTGATTTAAAATATACTTATAAATCTTAATCACGTGAAAGTTTATAAATGAGGAAATGTACTAACTGATAAAATGTATTTAAATATATAAAAGGCAAATATAGGTGACATAAAAACATTAAAAACAGAATCCACGTTCAGAGTTCGTGTACATCAGTGGTTCCCAACGAGGGTGATACCGCCCCCCCAGTGGGCATTTGTAAAGTTTATGGGAGCATTCAGAGTAAGGGGGAGGGGGCTAGGAGAAAGGACTGAATGACATGCGAACTTAAGTATTAACTCCATTGTAGCAACTGTAATGCAATGTAAAATTAGAATAAATATGAATTGTACAGTAAATATTGTGATTATTTTTCCGATACAGTTACAGTCACTAATCATCATATTGTTTGCTAAGTTTTATATCCATGAAGAGGGCGTTCAAAAATACTGTTTCGTGAAAAGGGGGCGGTGGCTTCAAAAAGGTTGAGAACCACTGGTGTACATGAAGGAATTTAAATTTCAAGAATTAATGTGAAACGTCCAAATGGACTTTGTCCATTATTTTCCTATTCGGTCATACTTCAGTTGATGTTGGCATACAACTATCGCCTGTACGTACTTCTCCAACTAATCCTATTTTAAAATCTATAAAGAATGACGACATTAAATAATAATAAAATGACTCCCAAATAACAATGGAGTGGCGGCTATTACAGGCATTTCAGTGCTAAATTCATGTATATGGATGGGTAATACGCTCTTGTAGGAAGGATAATCAGAATACAGATGTCCAGTATGACTCATAACAGGTGTTGAATAAGCTAAGTACACATACGTCAGTCGTGTATACTGACTGACGCACGCGTACACACGAAAAGGTGGTTTACACCACTCCAACGAACACAACGCAGCAGGGAGACGGAATATGTATTCATACAACTTGCAACCCAATACAGACGGAAGTTGTTTGTTTCATTCCATATGAAAGAAAGAACACCGGCCTATGTAGACCTACTTTTATTCTCATTCCACTGGAAATACGTAGTTAAATAGGAATAAAACCAATATTACCTTTTTCTCTCTATAAATCATATATATGCTTAACCACTTACGTATCAGGAACTGCAAACAACGACAGTTATAAATAGCCGATTACTACAATCAGCGTTGTTTATCCATCTTTCTATACAAAGTCTTTGGTTCTCTTAAATACTTATCTCATCCCCTTTTTATTCCTTTTATTACTTTTTCCTCGTGATACAATGAGGGCAATTCAACATATTCGCTGACCACTTTTTATTTTGCATTGAAGGGTTTTTATCTAAAAATCTAAGAAACCACAGCTACAGATTGAACTCATTTCACTGTACATTTTTCAAAGTTAACGAAAGTTGCATTTTACGTTCATTTCAATTCAAAGTAATATATATTTATTTAGTATATAATATTTAACTAAAAAAAAACCACTTCACAAAGTAGACCCGATACTTATTTGCATTTTATGTGCTCTTAAGAGACTCGTACATAGCTGTGGACAACTACTTTATTCATTTGCTTGGAAATATAAATTAACATTGTACATCTATGATGCAGGATACCACATTCTTGGAAAACAATTTGAATGTTTAAAAAGACCAAAATAAGTGCCAGTGAATAATTCGTTAATTTCAATATGTTAATAACTAAAAAATAAGCAACAAAATCTATATTTAAAATCTGCGTGCGAAGTGTCATTCAATTTCATTTGCTTGGCAAACGCACTTTAATAGCAAATATTTGAACTGTAGTAATACAAGTATAACAAATTCATATACTTATACTGTATATGGGGACGTATTGTAGACTTTGTAGACGCAATTAATATTAAACCGATTGGAGTAAAAATAGTACATATTAGTTCTTTAATGATTAATAAAGATGTCAGCTGCTCCAACGGAATTGAGTACAGACCATCGTCTGAGATTTCTGTGAAGTCTTCAGCCATATCTGAATGCGATCAAGGTCTCCGTAGGGGCCTACAGGTTCGCGAGACTGTGCATACTTCATGTTTTTGGGTGCGACAAGCATTGGAATTCCTCCTATTCTATTTGCAGGTTACTAAGGGGACCTGGAACAGAAGAGTTTTGAAAATAACTAAAGTTATCTTGGTAAAGTCGGGGGAAGAGGTAATATGTTGGAGATTGGGGGAAGTAGCTGTCTCTTTAACTCCCCATTTTCTCTTTTTTATTTGTCTGCCATCTTTTCCAACTTTATTTTTTGTAAGTTTTGTTGCAAAAATCATTGTAAATTGTACGAAACGATAATAAATGCAAAGGTTTATATAGGAATAATTGTCTCAGTTATTGCGTTTTGGCTTAACACGCATCCTATTTTCATCAATACTTCTTTGTTATAATCAAATATTCATCCCGCATTAAAACAAACAGATTTAGCTTAAAAGGAACCTAGTCTATAAGCATTTAAATGTATGCATCCCATAATGTAAGAACAGATAAAGTTTCTTATTGTGGCCACCCCTAACCCCCAAATTCCCTTATGTGGGTATAGGGAACTATCCTTTCTTTACCCCAACTCCCCATTCACTAAAATCCTTCCCCCAAATTATGCTTGACTTAACATCTGTTGCAAAGAAAGAGGAATTATCTTAATGATTACACTGTAGGGCGAAGACTACCCAAATAACAGATGGAAATTTTCATTCCGTGACCTATCGATAATATGAAATGGCTCCAATGTTAAAATTAACGTTAAATTAGAAAGTTGACCAATCATGTGGTTTTTATCAATAGCTTTGGAGCCGGTCTTTTAAAATACTTTATTTTATGCACTTTATATCAGTTTCAATTCTGTTGTAAATAGTTACCTATAAGGTGCCTACACAAGTAACAGTTTACCTAGTTATATTTTGATTAGTTTAACTCGCATGTATATATATGGCCTCCATTTAAACTCACTCCCTCTCTCTCCATATATATATATATATATATATATATATATATATATATATATATATGATGCGTGTAACAAAAATGATTTCAACGAATTTCAGGTAATGTAATAATGACTATTTTTAAATCTGAAAGCAGCAATACTGGTCTCGTTTCAAATGAACATTTTTAAAACTTAAAAATAAATCATTATTAATTATTAATTTATAAAATTTATAAAAATGTAATAAAAGCTAAAATATCAGAGATATCGGAGAAAGTTAGTTATATTGAAGTTACTTATCCAACTTTGCACTAGGCCATAGTAAATTTTGACATATTGATAATTAGGTAAAGGCCGATCATTGAAGATATGTTGAAGAAAATTTATGCCGGACAGGCTTAACTGTAACCGAATAAAGAGTTTCAAGGCTCTTTCTTATAGAAGTTCCACACATGGCAGAATTTCTAGTGATAGCGACTCGAATCCGTATGCGGTCGCTGATGTACATCCAGCGAGCCAATGAATCTAAAGTAATCATTCTATTTGGTATAAAAACATTTGAAAGCAGACTCCATTTCCATACAAATACATGAATTTATTATAAATATACACTTGTAAAATGTCAATTTACTAAAATTAGGTTTGTAATGTTGTTTTGTCAAATGATTATTGACAGTGATAACATATTAATGAAGATTAAATACTCAAGAATTGACGATAAATTCTAAAAAATTGAATTGTCTTCTGAAAAATTAAGAGAGTGGCTTCCCGCCTTGCACCCATTGAAGGAAATCGGCCAATCACAGGACGAGATCCAACGTATGTCCAAATAAGGAAATACATGTGGAATAGGCAAGTCCATTGCGGCAAATTCATGGGGGAGTCCGTGTTTTTGTTTTTGATATTCTTATATTATATTATTAAATTTAAGTTTTATTCAAGATTTCTGAAAGAGAAATAATATAATTTCAAATAATATGCATTTAAAGCTATTTAATACGTTTTATTTAATTTAAATAAAAACTCAAAATTTGTACCCTGCAACCAACGCGTTATTGTCAGTAGACTTCCAGAGAAAACCGATCTCACTTTTAGGTAACTGTTGGTCTGTGTAACTCTTACTTGTGAATCCTCTCGTAAGTAAAAATTAATTCTTTATTTTAAATGGGTTTTTGTTTTGTGTAAATAATTTTATTTAACTATTTGCATGAGGCAATTAATTTTAAGCTTTTTAAATGATTGAAAGTGCCAAGTTAGGAGATAATTAAGATGTTTTAAGTTCACTACAGCCAGAGCCTATCCTGTCCCTTGTTGGCCTCCCTTAAAAGTATTTAATATTAATGCAGGGGTAGGCCTAAGAGCTTTCTGAAAGTCGCTTATTATTGATTTTAAAGTGGTTAGTACTATATTTTGTTTCTGCTATTTAGTTTATCTAATGCGTGAATTAAATTTTGATTGTTATTGCCTGGTATTACCATTTCTTAACAAATTTTATAAGTAAGCTATACGGTTAAAATAGGTCCTTGCTCGGTAGCTATATTAAATGTTTAAGAATCTTGTTGGCTTGTTAAATATTCATGGTTTTAATAAGTTATGTAGTTCAGTACTTTTGTGAAAGTAGTAACTAGGTATAAAGTTCTCTAAATCACTTGTTTTGAGTTTCGTTTTGTAGTTTAATTCTTAAAACTAAAACTTAAGAGGGCGGTTGCCGGTTCATTATCAAGGGTGAGGCGTCAGATGACGTCATTCCCAAGTTGGGGGTAGGATGGGTGGGGTTTTGAGGGACTGGAAAACGGGGGGAGGGAGATTCTCTCCATATTTAACGAGTGGATGTCGAGATAGGAAAGCAGTAGTTAAGCAAACGTGAACGTTGGTGCCTCGCAACTTATTATAGTCGTTTGTTCTGTGATATTAGGTAATGGAATTTGTGGTAATTTTTTTTTTTGTAAACATACCGGTTCCACTTCTGAGATTTAGTTCGCTTTTAACGTGCTTTTTAAAGTTTTTAATTTAATCCATTTATATTATAGCTACCTAGAGCTTTAGCAAAGAACGGTGCGTTTTTTCCGGTGGGGGGGTTGAGAGTCCTGTTCAAAGTTAGATTTTTAGTTTTAGGTCCAAAAATGCTGTGTATTTAATTTTTTTTTTTAATTTCTAGTAATTAAACCACCAAAATGTGTGACGAAGAAGTTGCTGCTCTCGTTGTCGACAATGGATCAGGAATGTGCAAAGCTGGTTTTGCCGGAGATGACGCCCCAAGAGCAGTCTTCCCTTCCATCGTTGGAAGACCCAGACATCAGGTACAAATTCAGTTTTAAGTAGGCAATATTCTTAAGGTCTCTTAATGTACTTAATCATTTCAAATTTGATTGGCTCGGGTACAAACTTTTGAAGTAGGCATTTTTAAGACGTAATGTACTTAATCACTTCTAATTAGATAGCCATTACTGGTATCTTATAGATAAGCATTATTTACCTTTTTTACTTCACTTCTAATTAGGCGTTTTAAGACCTTTTTATAGCTTCTAATTGGATAGGCATTATTCAGTCGTTTGTACTGTTAAAACTAGTTTTGTGCTACTTTTAACTTTCTACTTTTGTTTCTAGGGCGTGATGGTTGGTATGGGTCAGAAGGATTCATATGTGGGAGACGAAGCTCAGAGCAAGAGAGGAATTCTCACCCTCAAATACCCAATTGAGCATGGTATCGTCACCAACTGGGACGATATGGAGAAGATCTGGCATCACACTTTCTACAATGAACTTCGTGTCGCCCCCGAGGAACACCCCGTTCTCCTTACAGAAGCCCCCCTCAACCCCAAGGCTAACCGTGAGAAGATGACCCAGATCATGTTCGAAACCTTCAACACTCCCGCCATGTACGTAGCAATCCAAGCTGTTCTATCCCTGTACGCGTCTGGTCGTACCACCGGTATCGTTCTGGATTCCGGTGACGGTGTCTCGCACACTGTCCCCATCTACGAGGGTTACGCTCTGCCCCACGCCATCCTCCGTTTGGACTTGGCTGGAAGGGACCTTACTGATTACCTGATGAAGATCCTGACTGAAAGAGGGTACACATTCACGACTACCGCTGAGAGGGAAATTGTTAGAGATATCAAGGAGAAGCTCTGTTACGTGGCTCTGGACTTCGAACAGGAAATGACTACAGCCGCTTCTTCCTCGAGCCTGGAGAAGTCTTACGAACTTCCTGACGGGCAGGTGATCACGATCGGAAACGAGCGTTTCAGGTGCCCCGAGGCCTTGTTCCAGCCCTCATTCTTGGGTATGGAATCGTGTGGTATCCACGAGACTACCTACAACTCCATCATGAAGTGCGACGTAGACATCAGGAAAGATCTGTACGCGAACACCGTTCTCTCCGGTGGTACCACCATGTACCCTGGCATTGCGACAGAATGCAGAAGGAGATCACCGCCCTCGCCCCCTCCACCATGAAGATAAAGATCATCGCTCCTCCCGAGCGCAAATATTCCGTATGGATCGGTGGATCAATCCTCGCTTCCCTCTCCACCTTCCAACAGATGTGGATCAGCAAACAGGAATACGACGAATCAGGCCCCTCAATCGTTCACAGGAAATGCTTCTAAACCTTCATTCCTATTATCTTCATGTAAATTTAATGATTTTTAGGATCTATATCAATTTCCAATTAATATTAAGGACTATGTTATTTAATTGATTAAAATATCTTTTTTTTTTCTTTATCACCTTTTTATTTTCCTTTGCAAAGTGTGAAGAACCGCAGAAATTTTTTATATTTATACTGTGATAATGGTATTAAAAGAAAATTATGTATGTTTGTATAGTTTAATTTTGGATTTATAATAAAAAGTAAAAGCGATTTACCTCTTTCATTGGACATTGATTGTAACGGTTCATTGAAAGTTTCCTGTTCAATTCGGTTTAATATTTGTAGCTAGAATCTATTTTCAAAGATAATAAATTAACTTTAAATTGGTGAAGCAGTTTGAAGTTGGTGTTCGTGTAACTGCAGACAAGATGATTTAACTTAAATACATTCGAAGTAACTTTAAAGCTGAAGCGCAACTCTTATGTCCAAACATATCTTAAAATTTACTAAATTTTGTCAATATTGGATACGATGCAGAGGTTACATTAAAAGATTAAAAAGAAGAGCATTGCCGGAGGTTTAGTACTACCCGATCCTTGAGGTTCCAGTTTTACCCTTCGTGCCGTTCAACGTTTTGGTATAACTTAGTAGAACGTCAGGAGCCTTCCTATTTTTCGTCAATTCATATGCCACCTTTGGGGAAAAAAATCGTTTACTTCGCTATTGTACGTATTTACCACCATACTAAAGAAATTGATTCGTGGGTGCTTGCATGCATGACTTAAGTTGTGAACTTGGTCGAAATCTGGATGGTAAGCTGATGGTTGGTTATTGCACTCGACGATGTGATATGGAGATTTGGCGTACACTGATTACTAATGTAGTTACCATTGGCTTCAAAACTGTGTACTATATTTAACTTTGAGTAAAACTGTTGTCAGGGCACATGAAGTAAAAATTATTAAATATCGAGCTAAAAATACATATGATAAATTCTTGGTCGAGAACTCTCTCGAGTTATCAGAAGAGATAGTAACTTAATATTTCGAGAGCAAGGAAAGGAATGCACCTTTGCCCGTAAATTCTTCTTCTAATGATCTTAGTCATTGTTGGTTTTGTCTGATTCAATACAAAAAAATGTAAATTTTAATCAGTTTCAATAGGGATGGTCACATTTTCAACTTCCAAATTTATCCCGATTATTGGAACTGGTGGTGTAATATTTTAAAGGGGCTAAGTAAAGATTCTTGATAGAAGTATTGGGTAATTATAGTGTTTTGGGTTGTTTAATTGGAAATATTGGCTTATGCAAAGCGTTTCCTTGTATTCTGTGCACGAAATGTAGTTTCCACTTTCTCTGAGGTAGGAGGGGGTTTGTCATGGGAGTCAGACGTGTGTAATAAATATATTATATATACACACTTCTTTTCCTTAGGGTTTCTCTATACTGTTTTTGCTAACGTTTTGTTCACGTACATCTGAATTGAACACCTTCCATTGTACAACATGAAAGGTAAACGTTATGAATGTAAGAATTAGAGATACGTCTCGAGTGTGGTGGGGAAGGTGTATGGTAGGATAGTGATAGACAGAGTTCGTAGTATTATAGAATGCATACTTGGTGAGTGATGAGCAAGAAGGGTTCCGAGGTGGAAGAGGCTGTGAAAACTGTGTGTTTGCAGTAAAAGTGATTGTGAAAGGATTGTAGGATATACGTGGTTTTTACGCGTCTTGAGAAAGCGTATGATTGAGTGAATAGAGAAGCACTGTGGCAGTTCTTGAGTATATATAGGTTGATGGTAGACTCATGAATGCGGTGAAGAGGTTCTGTGATGGAAGTATGCATGTATGATGGTAAATAAAGAATGAGTGATGGTTTGATATAAGTGTTGGTGTGCGTCAAGGATGCGTGATGTCTCCGTGGTTGTTCAATCGGTTTATGGATAGAGTCGTGAGAGGTGAAAGTGCGGCTGCTAGAAGAGGATTGAATCTGGTATGTGACGGGAATAGGTGGGACCTGTCGAATCTGTTATATGCGGATGATGCTGTGCTATTTACCCAGAATAGTGATATGCAGGAGATTGTAAGAATTTTGTGGTGGAGTGCGAGGATTGTTGAAAGTGAATGTGGGTAAGAGCAAGTTATTGATTGTGGGGAGAGAGGGAAATTCAGCCTGTCATGTGATAGTGATTGGTGAAACACTAGAGGTACGAGTGTGGATGAAGTTAACAGTAGAGTGAATCAAAAGAAAAGTGGCGGATGCGCTGAAGTGGTTGTGAGAAAGGGGAGACTGGATCGAGATACTGAGATGTTTACGTGAAGACATATTAGTACTACCAGACATAGCATGAAAGGGAAAAGTGAAGAGTAAGTGGTTGATATATATATATATATATATATATATAGTGAATGTGTCTAGAAAATTATTTAAGAAATCATTGTATGATTGTGCGTTGTGTTAGAGTGAAAGATGTACTAATATACTGTATTTCAAAGCTCTTAACCAAATGCAGTATCTGATAATGTCAAGTATCAGACTTATTCTGCAAGCTGGTAAAACAGCCTGAATTAAGTCTTAGTGAGTATAAAAAACAAACAGAGAGGCTAATGGCATACCTACGATAAATAGGAATTAAGTCCCAGACTTGGCCTACTTCTGAGTTGTTATCTCAGGTAAACTGAATATATAATAATAATAATAATCGTTAAAATTAAAATATACCCAAAACTCATTAAATAATGCTTTTATTTATGAAAAACCTTTGCCTGTGTTTCTAATTCCTTGGAAGATTTTAGAAAATAGATTTAATTTTGAAGTTATTATGAAATTTTTATTGCCTATATATACCCTCTGCAAGGCCGTATCCAGAGCATGAGAAACGGAGGGGGTTTACAGTGTTGGACAAAATGCGCACGGCAAAGCTGCGCGCCCTGCTAGTGGGGTCCGGGGCCATGTTCCCCCGAATTTTTTTTAATCTTATTGTCCAAAAGAATTGTTTTTAATCATTGGTCTAAATATTTACCAAAAGAGTTGTTTAGAATTAAATTATTAGTTTAAATATTTATTCACTCCCGTCCAATAATACTGTTTTGCTACCCCGTAAATGATTATCACAACAATGTGAAGCAGCAGAGGTGAGTAAGTCAGCTGGGTGAAGGTGATCTGAGGAGCTACATACATCATACATCAAAATATTTTGCAAATTTATTATACTACAGCAATAAAGGTAGGTAGCTGTCAGGTTTACATGTTGTCTTGTACACGTGTCTTCTTTCATTGAATTATAATAAGTCAGTAGATACGGTCATTAGCTTAGCCTAAGGCTACACATCACAGACACCTTACCCCATACTGCCATGTATCCCAACATTAAGATGCTGCTCCTGCTCTGATAAGTAGGCCTACCAGTCACCAGCTGCACTGCAGAGCGAGCATTCAGTGGACTGAAGCGCCTGAAAACTTATTTTCGCTGCAGCATGGCCACGGAACGACTGATTGGGTTGGCTCTAATGCACATCCACCGTGACATCGCCATTGATGTGGAGACCATTATCACCATGTTTGCAAAACGCCATTCAAGACGAATGACCATGGTCAACGTGTTGGATGACTGACTGCTGACTACTACTCATTCTGTATTAAGCTCAGATCAGGAGGAGCCTTGGATCACTTTAACATATTGCTTCCCAGGAACCTCTCTTTAACATATTGCTTCCCAGTGTATATCACTTTAACATATTTCTTCCCAGTGTTAATCACTTTAACATATTGCTTCCCAAAAATAGACATTACACAAACAATTACAGTTACATTACAATAGTTTATGATATTTAGAGATTAGCTAGTCGAGAAAATGTAAATTTATGGACAACTTAACTTATTATGCTTTGCCATTTTTCGTGAATGTAAAATATTTGGGTCACCTGAAGATCAGGGCCCCCAGCCTTCTTTAGTTAGCCTTATAAGGCTAACTAACGAAAATATCACGACCTAACCTAAACAATCGTTAGGTCAACTGTACGCCCTTGACGATTGGTTAGGTTATGTCGTGATATTTTCGTTAGTTAGCCTAGATTACCAACCTCTTTCTAACCAACCAACCTTTCTCTTTTTAACATATTGCTTCCCAGTGTTAATCACTTTAACATATTGCTTCCCGAATGCTTTGGGAAGCAATATGTTAAAGTGATCCAGAGCCTTTTCTGTCACTATAAGACTGATATGACAGTACATGGCCATGAAGTGTAAAGTCAGATACAATAAACAGATGCCAATTCATGATGCTGAGGCTATTGTACTGTTTTAATGACATAATCAAAGGCCCCAACCTGGTCACAGGGTTTAGCAATCAGATATATAATCTATATATAATTTTTTTCTGGAACAACCAGAAGGGGTTACAGACACCCAATAACCCCCCCTGGATACGATCCTACTCTGTGTCATCATGGATCTAATACAGAGGAGGATCTAGAGGAGGGGGGCCGGCGACGTCTGGACTCCCTCTCAATTTTTTGCAAGTGCCCTATTTGAATGATGTGTATGCCTCTGAAAGCAAATTTTGATTTTGTAAATAGATCATGGTTATTATATTTTTTCAGATTCTATTTTGAGTCTTTATTCGTGTACACTGTACTTCTAATTTGTAGTTATAATGGTTTTCATAGGTCCCTTTAGTACTGGTACAGCCATATCACTACTTTTATCTTCATCTTATTCTGATAGTTCTTTTAATTGGCAAGACATTTATAATTGTTTGAAATTTTTTTTGATAACTGTTTTACCCAAATTAGATTTTTATTTTGTATCATATTTGAATGAGACTGATCTAATAAAACAATACAATTGATTTTATACTCGTTCATTGGTGGTCTGTTTTAAGAAAAAAAGTTTAGCACTGTGCCCTTTTTATTTTAGGGGGTGCCCTTTTTTTCTTTGGACACCCCCCTTACTGAAAAACCTAGAGCCACCCTTGTCAATTATGACCATACCAAATATTAGTCCTTAAAAGATTTGAAACTCCGTTTACTTTTTTTCTGCCCAGTATTTGGAAGAACTAAATTACCTGCGAAAAAAGGTCATCAATTTAAAACGTTTCTTTTTGGTTCGGAACCTAACGACTTGAAATCACATCTTTAGGTAAGCTTTCATCACATTCTTTCATTGAATTCATGCGATATATATATATATATATATATATATATATATATATAATAATTATATATATATAATATATGTATACAGGGTGGGCCGTAAGTTTCCATACATAGGAAAAATAAACATTTTGTTATGGACAACCATTTTTATTTATATAATATGCTCTACATGGTTGCCATTGTTTTGAAACACATTTCAATACGTGTTCCCCACTGTTGATGAACACGCATTAGCACAGTTGACGTTATGCTTGTAATGGCGTTGGTGATACGTTCCTTTAGATGATTTATGTCTCGTATCTTTTCCTGATACACCATGGCCTTCAAGTGCCCCCAAAGATAGAAATCAAGGGGGGTGAGATCTGGGGATCTGGGAGGCCACTCCACAGGACCACGCCGACCAATCCAAGCATCCGGAAACTACTGCTGATCCAAATACCGACGCACGTGAAGACCATAATGAGGTGGAGCTCCATCTTGCTGGAAGTAAACTGGGAGTTACCTTCCTCGTTTAGCAGGGATGGGAAAATCTCTTCTTGCAACATGTTAAGATACCTTTCGGCATTAAGATTTCCACTGACAAAAATTGGTCCAATAATCTGTCACCCCATATCCCGCCCCACCATCACTTTACCGGCACCTTGCATCTTCGTCGGACTCAGCCAGTTAGGGTTAACATTACTCCAATAACGTATGTTTTGCCGATTAACCTCTCCATTGACGTAAAAATTGCTTCATCAGTAAACAAGATCTTACGTCAAACGCATATTCTTAGGGTATCTGAAGCATAAAAACAAACGTTTAATTTTTCCTATGTATGGAAACTTACGGCCCACCCTGTATATATATATATATATATATATATATATATATATATATATATATATATGATGAATAAAACCACGAAGGAAAGGAAACACAAAATGGTGCTCAAGCGCTTTCGTCTAATGACATCCTCAGGAACACTGAAGTATATAAAAAGGTTAAGCCTATATTAGGTTACAGAAAGAAAAAAAAAGAAAAATAATAACATACATACACACACACACACATATTATATATATATATTACATATACATACATATCTATATATACAAATACATACATACATACATACATACATATATATACAATAACAGAGAAGTAAAAATAATAAAAAATTAAAATTAAAACCTAAAGGATTACCAATGAGGCGTACAGATTGTAAGGAAAAATATCGATTTTTCCGTGTTCCTTCGTGAAATAATTATAATTTTCATATATATATATATATATTATTTATATATATCCCTTTGCTTTGTCCGGAGCTATAGGGCGCGTCCCTCTGTGGCGAATGTGGGAATACACCTTTCTTCGGTGTAAGGGCTTTCTCTGCCCTCGTGGACCATTGGGCCCGTTTGGGGACCCGGCTGATCTCCTGCTTCTTTTTCTTTCTTTCTCCTTTAACCCATTCTTTCTGGCTTCTCCCTGTTTTTTTTTTTTTGGCGTTGTTCTTTGGACCTTGATTTTGACCCTTTCCTTGGCCCTTGGGTGTGGGAGGTGGTTGCCCTGCACCCTTGTCGCTTTCCAACCAAACCCAAACCCTGTCCCTGCCACTTTTCACCGCGCGTTGGATGAGAGTGGCCGCCTTTCAGGCACAGGGACTGGGTGCGGGTGTATCTCCCCCTGCGTGACATCCATCGGCGGTGGGACCAAGTGTGCCCACACTTCGCCTTTCCCTTGTTGGAGTCGGTGGTGGCTGGATGCGCGCGGGGGATGAAGTTCTTTTTTGTTTAGCTATGGACACTTCTCCCCCCCGGCTTACGACTACTGCTTCTCATTCCCGGACTACTCTTTCTCTCAACACTCGGGTGGTGGGCAACCAGGCCCTCGAGTCCTTTACCACTGGAAGACCGCAACCTAATGGGGTTGACCCCCCTGTGGAAGCGGAACGCTTGCACTCTCCTTTTCCGTTGCCGACCCCAGTCCGTCCCTCGATTACGCCCTTGGACCTACACTCTCTAGAGCAGGGGCCTCGCCCCAGCCCACTTCAGCCACCTTCGGGCAAGTCAAGTTCCACCGAGGACTTGCCCCCACAACCCGGCTTCTTGCTCTCCCCATATGCCCCCCTCACCCGCCGCCAGCCCACCTCCCCGCGGAGAGAGCCTCGCGGCGGACGGGGGAGCCGGCATTCACGGCCGTCCTACCGACCGTTGAATATTCCAGTACATTTCGACTCTACAGCCTCCCTCTCCCTTCCAAGTATCCACAAATTCCTGGTGATTCGGCCTACATCTGGGTCCCTCCCGAACAACTCTGAACGGACGTTCCAGGCGATCCGAACCCACAGCAACTCCAGCCGCTATGACGTACGCCCACAGAGGGATGGCTCCCTCCTCGTAAAATCACGCTCAGCCGCAGAGACGAAAGCCCTACTCTCCATCACTGAGGTCCTTGGATGCTCGGTGTCCGTTTCCCCACACCCTCGCCTGAACCAGAGTCAGGGCACTATTTACGCCACCCGCCTACTGTCGGTCGCAGAGAACGAGCTCCTGGAGGATCTCGCACCCCAAGGAGTTATTAAGATCTATCGTTTCACATCCCGACAGGGAGGCACCCCCTCCCCCACCCCACGTCTGCTCCTTACTTTTAACTCACTAATCCCCCCTGACCGTATTGTATGGGGTATGGGAGACCGCGCCTCATGCGAGTTTTCTATCCGCCCATACGTCCCAGACCCGACCCGTTGCTTCAAATGCAATAAATTCGGACACGTCAGCTCCGCTTGTCGACAGCCGCATCCATTATGTGTTCACTGTGGACGACTCGCCCACCCGGACAGGTGCCCCAACACACCCAAATGCTCGAACTGTGAAGGCGCACATCCCTCTTCATCCCGAGAATGCCTTTTCTTCAGGTTCGAGAAGGAGGTCCGATGCCTACAGGTGACGGACTTCCTTAGCCCCCGTGAGGCACGCGACAGGGTGCGGAGTCGGGAGGTGAGGCCGGGGGTGTCCTATGCCGCTGCTCTCGGCTCTATCATCTCGGCACGCCGCCCTGGCCTGCCGTCGAAACCCCCCCCAGCCACTGCTTCCTGTTCCCCACATAGCAAATCCTCGCAGGACCCGACGGTCCCCTGTCCCCCCACCGTTCCTCTTCTTCCCTCACCTCACCTGCCACGAATCCCCCAGGAGTCTGGGACCAGGGTTTCCAGGTCCCAGCCACCTCAAACCCTGCCTTCCCAGTACTCCCTGTACACGCCCGAACCTGCCGCCCGGAGCAAGCCGTCGAGGCGGAGACGCCGGAGCGTGTCACCAGACCCTCCGGCCTCCCAACGTCTCTCTCCCTCTTCCCCTAAGACCAAGAAGACGGCTCGGACCCTTACACCGCCCACCACGCCCACTATGTCCATCTCTCCCCATCGTAGGAGTCCCACCGTTCTACCCCCACAGACTCTGACAATAGTGGCCGAAATCCACGACCCGCCCTGTACGACGAGACCCAGCCCAGTGGATCCAGTGGATGCGGCTCTGGCGCGGCTGCACGGTGTGACCGAGGGAAGCTCGGCTGCGCCCACGCCCATGAGTCTCCTGGATCTGCCCTTGCCTTCTGGTGCCATTTTCTCCACCCCTCCACGAGACCACTCTGGTTCACCTCCTTCCACCCCCATCGTACCTACCCCCCCAACATCCCCGACCCCCCCCTTATCAGCTACCCTGAGTACGCCCTCCCTCCCACCCGCCCGGTCTTTTTGGTACCCCCTGTCACCACCTAGGGTCCGCCGTGAGACCCCGGACAGGCGGGGTAGCGCCCCTTTTAGGGTTAACCTGCCCCCCCTGGCCCGACCATAGAAGCCCGACAAGGCACTTCCGACCCGCTCAGCCCACGATGTTCCTCTGCCTGCCGTGATCCACGCCTCCGGTCTCGCTCGGCCGACTCGACCCCGCAACCTCCGCAGGGTTCGACAGGCCGACCGATTCCTTCCCTGGTGAACGGTAGATAGCCAGCCATGCTCCCGACCCAGCCTTCAGTTTCGCGAACTCCAGATCCCCCTTCACACTCCAACTCCCTAGCGCCTATACCTTTACCCATCCCCCTTCATCAACTAATGGATCCCCCGAAAACCACGATAGTCCACTGGAACTGTCGAGGAATCTATGCAAACAATGAAGGCCTTAACTCCTTGATTGCCACTTCCCGTCCGGTGTGTGTCTGTCTCCAGGAGCTAATCCTGGGGACCAGGTCCATGCCCTGCCCCACTGGTTATTTCTGCGTCGCCACCCCGCCTCCTACCTGCACTCGAAGGGGAGCTGCCATCCTCGTCCACCACGCAGTCCCCTTCTACAATCTCTCCATCCGGTCCCCGCTACAGGTGACTGCCGTCCGGCTCTCCCTGGATAGACAGTACACCATTTGTTCAATCTACCTTCCCCCCCACGCTCAAGTCTCCCGCGACGACCTGGTGGAAGTCGTGGAACAACTCCCCAGGCCCTTCCTACTACTGGGCGATTTCAATAGTCGTCACCCCTTGTGGGGCGACACACACACCACCTATATGGCCCCAACCCTGATATCCGTCATGACCGAGCTCTCCTTCGAGTGCCTCAACGATGGCTCTCCAACATTCTACCATGCCACCACCTGCACTCCATCCTGTATAGACCTGTCCCTCGTATCAACTGATGCCCTCCTAGACTTCACGTGGCAAGTCCTCCAAGAGGACTATGGCAGTGACCATCTCCCCATTCTACTCACCCTCAATCGACCCGACCAGACCGTACGGGTACCGGTAAGGTGGGTTACCACCCACGCGAATTGGGCCCGCTTCCGCGACAACACATATACCACACTTACAACTGCCCACTTCCCATCCATCGACGGGTGCGTCGCATACTTCGAGTCCGTCGTTCTAACGGCCGCAAGCACAAGCGTACCACAATCCTCCGCCTACCCCCGCGCCCGACGGGTTCCTTGGTGGACCCCGGAGTGCGCGGAGGCCGTGCGCGCCAAGAAGAAGGCAACTCGGCGCTTTTACCGGACGCGACTCCCCATCCATCGCACGGAAATGCAGCGGGTCAGGGCCATCGCCCGCCGCACAATGAAGACAGCGCGCCGAGCCTCTTGGCGTGCCTTTGTGTCCGGCATTACCGTCAACACACCTTCGGCTACCATCTGGAAGAAGGTGCGGGGCGTCGAGAGGCGACATGTCCCCTCCCGACCCCCGGTCCTCCGGACAAACAACGGACTCCTATGTGAGCCCAAGTCGGTGGCAGACCACCTTGCTTCTACCTTCGCCGCCGTTTCTTCCTCTGCAGCCAATCCCGTACCCGCCCCTGACGATAGCCCCTCCCCACCGTCCATAGACAGCACCTACAACCGATTGTTTACCATGCGTGAACTACAGACGGCACTGGCCTCTCGGCGATCCCCTTGCCCCGGCCCGGACGGTATTCCGTACGGCATGATCCAACACCTCCACTCTACCTTACAAATTTTCCTGCTAGACTTATACAATCGCATATGGATAGAGGGGCCTCCCTTTAGGTGAAGAGGCCACGTCATCCTATCCCCAAGCCCGGCAAAGACCCTGGACCCACAAATTACAGACCAATCGCCCTGACATGTTGTGCCTGCAGATCCTCGAAAAAATGGCCGCTACGCGATTATCGTTCGTCCTTGACGTGCCAATTCCTTCCCGTCTACCCAGTCCGGCTTTAGACAATTCCGCTCCACCACTGATCCCCTCCTGCTTCTCAGCCGAGACATACAGGATGCCTTTGACAATAGACAGTTCGTACTGTCAGTTTTTCTTCGACATCCAGAAGGCCTATGACACCACCCGTCGAGCAATGATCCTCGGTCAGCTCCGACATCTGGGCCTTGTCGGAGCCATGCCTACCTTCATCAGGGGCTTCCTTACTTCTCGGACTTTAAAGTCCGGGTGGGCTCAGTCCTCTCTGACACCTTTGTGCAGGAGGACGGGGTCCCACAGGGAAGCATCCTCAGTGTTCTCTGCTTCTCTGTCGTGATGAACACGGTCTCACAATGCCTTCCACCTACAATCCGCTCTTCCATCTACGCGGATGACCTTGCAATCTACTTCGCAGGGCGAGAACCGTCTGTCGTTCAGCGGCAAATGCAGCTCGCCATCTACCGGGTGGAGAGGTGGGCGACGTCGGTGGGTTTCCGCCTCTCCATCCCTAAGTCCAAGTGTATGGTCTTCAGTAGAAGAAGACCCACAACCCTTCCTCTACCCTCTGTTACATTATATGGCAGTCCTCTTGAGGTGGTACCCTCCACGCGTTTTCTGGGCATGACCCTAGACCGACGGCTCAATTGGGTTCCCCATCTCAAGCACTTAAAGCAATCCCTTCGACGCCCCCTCGCTCTCCTGGATCACCTCTCTCACACCACATGGGGTGCAGACCGACGCTCTCTTCTTCGCCTTTATACTTCCATAGTACAGTCAAAGCTGGACTATGGTAGCGCAGTTTATGGTTCAGCCTCCAACGCCCGCCTCCGTATCCTGGACCCAGTACTTAATAGAGGCCTCCGCCTCGCCACCGGTGCTTTCCGCTCCTCCCCAGCCTCCAGCCTCTATGTGGAATGTGATCATCTCCCTCTCGCCCTCCGACGGGGTCTACTACTCATGCGGACATACCTCCGTGCACAGAGGCTACCTTCTTCGCTTCTGGCACGGCGGTTTTAGAACTACCACCTCAGGGACGGAGCTGGCACTTCACTGAAGCGGTCCGCTCTTTCCTTGATCTTTTCAACATGCCCGCCCCCTCAGTTATCCCATTTCATTCAGCATCTACCCTCCTTGGATCCTAACCCCTATCAAGTTCTGCAAAGATCTGTGTTTCCTACCGAAGACTACCACGAGCGCTATGATATACAGGTCACTTTTCCGCGAACACGCAACCCAACACCCGGACGCAATCGCCATTTACACGGATGGTTCCCGCTCGGAAGCTGGTGTGGCCTCCTCAGCGGTGATTCTGTCCCAGCCGCTCTCCCGGAGCGTCGGCCTGCCCCGCGAGGCCTCCGTTTTTTCGGCGGAACTTTTCGCCATAACGGAGGCCCTCGATATTGTGCGCACCCACTCTGCCAGCTCTTTTGTCATTTATTCGGATTCCCAAAGTGCACTTCTCTCCCTAGAAAGATTTAACTCCCCTCACCCGCTCGTCTGTACCATCCAGCAGACCTTCCACTCTTTAACGATCTTCCAACATAAGACAATCGCATTCTGTTGGGTCTCGGCTCATGTCGGCATCCAGGGTAACGAGGCGGCGGACCGCACAGCGAAGACGGCCTGCTTGCTGCCGGCCTCCTCCCGACCCCTCCCCTTCTCCGACTTCTTCCCGGCTTTCCGCTCCCACTTCCGCTCCATATGGCAGCGGGAATGGGACCAGGCCACACAAAATAAACTCCACACGATCAAACCGCACATAGGACACTGGGCTTCTTCATTCCACCGGTCCGCCATAAAGAAGTAATCCTAGCCCGTCTCCGCATAGGTCACACCCGCATCACCCACGGACACCTTATGGCGAAATCGCCAGCCCCGCTTTGCTCTACCTGCCATACCCCTATCACTGTCTTACACCTTCTGGTGGAATGCTCAAAGTTGTCCGCTCTCCGTCGCAGGTGTTTCCCTCTCTCGGCCGAAAACCCCATACCCAACTGCCTACGATCTATACTCGCCGACGGCCCCCATTTCAGCAGAAGCCGTTTTCCTCTTCCTTACTCACTCCCATCTGCTCCATCGTATCTGAAACCGTACCCCTCCTACCCATTATCCATCGACTGACCCTTACTCATTCCCCTAGTCTACCGCCCCTAGCACAGTGACATCACCCACTCACGGCCTCGCCGAGATATGTACCGTCTATAGGTACGAATCGGCGGTAAAAAAAAAAAAAAAAAAAAAAAAAAAAAATATATATAATATATATATATATATATATATATATATATATATTATATATATATATCGCATGAATTCAATGAAAGAATGTGATGAAAGCTTACCTAAAGATGTGATTTCAAGTCGTTAGGTTCCGAACCAAAAAGAAACGTTTTAAATTGATGACCTTTTTTCGCAGGTAATTTAGTTCTTCCAAATACTGGGCAGAAAAAAAAATAGTAAACGACAAGCAAAAAAGTAAACGGAGTTTCAAATCTTTTAAGGACTAATATTTGGTATGGTCATAATTGACAAGGGTGGCTCTAGGTTTTTCAGTAGGGGGGGTGTCCAAAGAAAAAAAGGGCACCCCCTAAAATAAAAAGGGCACAGTGCTAAACTTTTTTTCTTAAAACAGACCACCAATGAACGAGTATAAAATCAATTGTATTGTTTTATTAGATCAGTCTCATTCAAATATGATACAAATAAAAATCTAATTTGGGTACAACAGTTATCAAATTTGGGTACAACAGTTATATATATATATATAATTATATATATATAAAAAAAAAAATTATATATATATATATATATATATATATATATAAATTTTTTTTTTTTTTTTTTATTGGGGCGTTTACCGCCACTTCCCGCTAATGGTAGCGGATATCATGGCGAGACGGAGAAAAGGCACTAGAAAAGGGAGAACAGCGGACTACAGGTGAGAAGTCACCTAAAGCTCAGATAGGATGCGAGATTGGGAGAGGAAGAGGAAAAGACGGTCAAGCGAGAAGAGAGGGCTCTCAGCGAGCATAAGGCGTAAACGTTCGGGAGGGGGAAATCAGAAAGGAACGGGAAGGCGCGACGACGTACTGACGACAGGGTGGGGCATTCCACAAGGATGTGAGAGACGGTGAGGGCGACTGGCAGGAGGCGCAATGAGGAGCCTCCTGCCGGAACATAAGATAGCCGTGCGTGAGGCGCGTATGGCCGATGCGAAGCCGCGCAAGGACGACCTCTTTGTGTCTGGAGTGGTGGAAAGAGGACACCCAATATGACAGACGGGGGCGGATGGACCAGAGTTTATTTCCTGTGGCATCGTCCCAGGACTGTTGCCACATGCGGTCGTAAAAGGAACGAAAGACCTGCACATAGTCTGAGAAGGGGAGCGGGCGGGGGAGGGGAGGCAGCGAGGCGGTGGACCGGGCTATGCGGTCCGCCGCCTCATTACCGGAAACACCAACATGGGCGGGAACCCAGCAGAAGGTGACCCGGATCCGGTGAACGGTGTGCAGGACATGGTACTCCTGTTGAATAAGGCGTACGAGGGGGTCCGGGGAATCATAGCGCTCGAGCGCCTGAAGGGCGCTCAGCGAGTCCGAAAAAATGGTACAGGAGGACCGCGAACAACCCGATACCAGACGGAGGGCTTCCAGAAGGGCAAAGAGCTCCGCGGAAAAGATGGAGGCCTGAACCGGCAGGGGGATACCCCGGGAGATAGGTGACAATGACGGAGAGAAGACGGCGGCCGCGACACCTGCAGGGGAGCGCGAGACGTCGGTGTAGACGGGAACGTAGTCCGAATGGACGGGAAGATGGGCCAGAAAAGAAGACCGGAGGACGGCAGGAGGAGACTCCTTACGCAGGCCACGGAGCGCCTGGCAACGGCAGATAGGGGTGGTCCGCCAGGGGGGCGACAGATCGAAGGAGAACGGCAGAATAGAGGGTGGGGGGATCCCCAGGGACGAGAAAATCTCGGCCAGAGAGGCAGCGAAATGCCACGTGTCAGGCCGGGGTAGCTCCTGGGAGATCGCGGAGAAGAGTAGGGACATCGGAAGGCGGCAGATGCGAAGGTAACACTTCGCCATGAGAAGGCCCCGGCGAAGGGGCAGGGGGGGGTGTCCACAGTCCACCTGAAGACTAGCGACAGGGGACGAGCGGAAGGCACCCGACGCCAGGCGAAGGCCACGGTGGAGAAGAGGATCCAGCATACGGAGTGCCGGAGAGGAGGCGGAGCTGTAGACCACACAGCCGTAGTCGACACGGGATTGCACCAGGGAGGTGTACAGGCGCAGCAGAGTACGCCTGTCCGCCCCCCAGGTCGTGTGGGACAGATGACCCAAAAGGGAGAGGGTGCGGCGAGATGTTTGCCGCAACCGCCTAAGGTGTGGAACCCAACCGAAAAATCCGTCGAGGGTCATACCCAGGAATCTAACGGATGGGACGAGGGAAGAGGAGTGCCGGCAAGGGTAAGGGCGAAGGTATGCGACAGACGGAGGCGCCGAGGACGGAAAAGCATACTGGAAGACTTAGAGGGTGAGAAAGCATAGCCAACCGAGGACGCCCAGCGAACCACCGCGTTGATGGCTAGCTGGAGCCGACGTTCAGCCAAAGACGGGAGGCGGCCAGAGCAATAGATAGCCAGGTCATCGGCATAGAGGGAGCTACGAACGGATGTAGGCAGGACCGTAGCGACTGTGTTCATCACGAGTGAGAAACACAAGACGCTAAGGACACTACCCTGAGGGACACCCTCCTCCAACGGAAAGCGGTCAGAGAGGGCAGAACCGATGCGGACGCGGAAAGAACGGGCGGACAAGAAGTTATAAATAAAGGAAGGGAGAAAGCCTACGAAACCCAGGGAGCGTAAGCAGTCGAAGACCGCGCTCCGCCGGGTAGTATCGTAGGCCTTCTGGAGGTCGAAAAAGACGGCGAGTACAAATTGACGCCGGGAGAAAGCCTCCTGCACGTCATGGCTAAGGAGAAGGAGGGGGTCGGTGGTAGACCGGAAGCGCCGGAAACCAGCCTGGGTAGCAGGGTACTGGTCACTCGCCTCCAAGGTAAAGGACAGCCGCGAGGCGACCATCGCCTCCATCACCTTGCAGGCACAGCATGTTAGGGAAATGGGGCGATAGTTCGACGGGAGGAGGGGTCTTTATCGGGCTTCGGGATGGGGACGACGATGGACTCACGCCATCGGTCCGGAAATGAACCCTCCAACCAAATCCGGTTATAGAGGTCCAGTAGAAAGCTGAGAGCAGAGGGGTGGAGGTGCCGTAACAAGTCATAGGGGATATTATCGGGGCCGGGGCGGAGGAGCGTCGGGGGCGGAGGGCCTCCCGAAGCTCTGTCATGTGGAAGAGGTGATTATAGGGGTCATCCCTATGAGGTGGAAATTCCGGTGGGTCGCGGCGGGAGTGGGGGGAATCGGAACTGGAGATGGCTGCGAAGTGCGCCGCGAGTGCGTTCGCGACGGCCTCCGGATCGGACACGAACTCGTCGTCCCCGACCCGAAGCACCGGGGGTCGAGGGGGGACACGGGTCCCCTCAAAGCTACGCACCTTGCGCCAAACAGTCGAGGGGGCGGTCGAGGAGGAGATCCCGGACACGTAACTCCGCCAGGAGGTACGCCGGGCTAGTTTCAAGACCCGACGGGCCACTGCCTTCAGGCGCTGAAACGCCATCTTATGCTCCGGCTGGCGGGTCCGGTAGAAGCGACGGCCAGCACGGCGCCGCTCCTGAACGGCACGGGAGCACTCTGGGGTCCACCATGGGACGCTGCGCGGCCTGGGGGAGCCTGAGGTACGGGGGATGCAACTGGTGGCAGCCGAGAGGATCTTGCTTTCGAGAAAGGCGAGGGCCTCACTAACGGAGGGAAAGGCAGGAATGGACGGCGAGATCGCCGTGCACCTCGTGTATGAGGCCCATTTCGCTCGGGCGGACAGAGGTGGGGGGGAGGAGACGGGTTGGGGTAAGACACACAGGGAAATGGTCACTGCCGGAAGAATCCGGCAGGACCTCCCAGGTGAACTCCGTCACGATATCGAGGGAAACCAGGGAAAGATCAATACAGGTGAAACTGTCATGGGCCGAGTGGAGGCAGGTTGGGGAGCCATCGTTCAGAAAGGTGAACTCTAGCTCGTCCATAAGGGAGAGAAGGGTCCCGGAGAGAAAGGTGGAGCAAACGTCCCCCCAGGCCGGGTCCCGACTGTTGAAGTCCCCGAGAAGCAGGAAAGGGCGGGGAAGCTGCAGAATTAGGTCACGGAGAGAATCGGGTGGAGGGCGTACGTTAGGGGAGAGGTAAAGAGAGCAGACCGTGAGCTGACGCCACAAAGAAAGGCGCACGGCCACAGCTTGCAAGACAGTACGGAGCGGGAGGGGGCGGAAAGGGACGGAGCGGTGCACGAAGACCGCGGAGCCCCCCCTACCCGCCCCATCGAGAGGCGGGGAAGGGAGCCCGCAGTAGCCGGACACTCGAGGGAGGGAACGGGAGCCCAGTATCGTCTCCTGAAGGCAGAAACACGCCGGACACCTGGAGGCCAGGAGAGAAGAGAGACTCTCGAGGCCTACCAGGAGCCCGCGGATGTTCCACTGCAGGAGCGAAGTATATGGAGGGGTAGGAAAGTCTGCGAAACGGATGGTTATGGGGTGGGTGGGCCGATCGGGCGGCCCGAGATTAACAAGGGGATTGGAAAGCCCCGGGGCCCAACGGGGGACGCCGAACGTGGGCGAAGGCGAGGGTCACCCCGACGGGGGGGCGATGTGGAAACTGACGCCGGCAAATCCTCCTGAAGAGGAGTCACCCGGACGCCCGGGGGAGAGCGATGCAGAGAAGGGGATGTGAGGGGTATCCAGAAGGCCCCTCCCTTCACCGGAGGTGCAGGGGAGGCTGGACTACAAGGGGGAGTGGAAAAGGATACCTCACCCGGATGCATAGGCAGGTCAAGGAGAGAGGTGGGGTAGGTCACGCGCGGGGGCGTGCTCATCCCACCCACGCCGACCAGGCGGGCGAGTTCCCCCTCCAGTGGGTCCATCGACCGAACCGGTGAGGGATGTATCTCCGCCCCCACCACGAGGGTCGTCGGGGACCCCAGGGGGGAGCGTCCATAACGGTTGCGCAGCGGGGACGGTGAGGACACCGGGATGGTAGGGCGAAGGGGGCGTTTGTGTCTGGGAGAGGAAGGTGATGCGAGGCCTATGGCCTCGAACCTTTCGGGGTCACTATTGGCGCGGCGCTTGCGGCCCGTTCCCCTCCGTCGTGCGGCCCGCATGGGCGACGGCGGGTCACGGTCCGGAATGGGGGTGGCCGAAAGCGCCGGTGGAGAGGGCGTAGAAGGGGCAGGGGGGGTTGCCGACGAAGCATCGGCGTTCGCGGAGGGAGCACGTGGGGACGCGCTGGTAGTACAGGGAGCCGCGGCGGGAGTCCGCTGGGCGGCAGAGGATAGACAGGGAGTAGCGGACACGGTGGTGGAGGCGCGTCGGGAACCGCCGGTGAGGACGGGGTCTGGGCCGGCGGCGGCCGGGGACGGAGAGCCTCGGCGTACGAGGTACCACGCCGGGCCTCGCGGCCACGCAACCGGTCCCGCGCCTCCCGAGCGCTGAGAAATTCTGATGAACAGAGGGCCCGAACCTCCCTCTCAAAGAGGAAGGACGGGCAAGAGCGGGATGAAGCAGGGTGCGGTCCATGACAGTTGGTGCAGGAAGGCGGAGCAGTACAGGGCAAGGGGTGGGGAGGGCCGCCGCAGCGGACACACAACGGGGCCGGCTGACGGCAGGAACTGCTCACGTGGCCAAACCTATTGCACTGAAAACAGCGCGTAGGATCTGGCACGTATGGCCGAACCGAGAATTCGCATGCTCGTCTCTCACCAAAGCCCCAGAATACCGAAACGGGGGGCACCAGTGAGTCAAAAGTAAGGAGAAGGCGAGGAAGGGGACGGCTGGGGATCGCGATCTGTCGGGAAAACGGTATATTCTCAACACACCCTGGGAGGCGAGGTCAGTCTGGAGGTCCTCCACCCGGATGGGTAGAAGACGAGCAGCGTAGATCGTGCCCTGGCAACTGATCGAGGCGGGGTGGGGAGTCACCGTGATCCCGCAGCCCAGGACATCGGGGATAGCGAGCAGAGAGGAGGTTCGGCAGAGGAACGCGAAACCTTATCTAAATGGAGCCATCCCTCTGAGGCCGAAGGTCAAAACGCGCCGTCCCCGTCTTCCATGGATCGCTCGAAAGAGGCGTTCGTGGTTAGTGGGGAGGGGCTTGGAGGAGGAGGGGCGGAGGACGAGGAAACTTGTCCATCGTCCTAAGGCCGAGTGAAGCCGTCTGGCCAAACACCACCGGAAACTCGAGGGGGCGGGAAGACGAGAAAGGCGGACGGCGACGTCGGGTCCCACGTCCCCCAGGGGCCGAGGGGGCCGGGGGCGATGAGGCCCGACCGGTGGGAGGCGACCGGGCCCGCGGGCCTCCCACCTGAGGGCGAAAAAGCAGGTGGGTCCCTATCGGGACGTGGAATATGGGGGGATCCAGGGGTCGGGGAGTCCATGCAGGTCCATCCGCTACTGGCGGGGTCGGGCAGCGGCGCCACGAGCCTGGGGAAGAGAGGGAGAGGAGGTGTCGGCAAGAAGAGCAGACGGGGTGGGCCAGGGCTGCCGACTGCCTTACCAGACCCACGGTCCAAAGAGGTAGTCAGAGGGAGGTCATATGCACAAGCCGGGTCGTCAACGAGGTCCTTTAGATTTGTAAATGTTTCCATACAAAAAATTTTGTTGTTGTTTCGCGCCCGGGGCCGCGGGGAACCGATTACCCGGGGCCCAAGGGGACCAAGCGCACGCCGGCGGGGGATGGGTGCCTCGTCCCATGCGGGTACCCCCGTTTCAAAAGGGGCCCTTGCAGCATCGAGAGTTCTCCCCCGCCGGCAGCAAAGACCAAGGCCCCCCAGGGTCCCAGGCCCGGGCACCCTACCAGCCAACTTAGTCCGGCCCCGACCATGGGAGCGAGACCCCCAGCGATCAGCCCCGGCAGCCCACGGGGCGCGCGAAGTGAAAAGAGAAAGCAGAAAAAAACAGAGGGGGCAAGGAAGAGGGGAAAGAGGGGAGACAGGAAAGAGGGGGCTGTAGGATAGCAGGGTATGTTAAAAGTCTACTTCGCAACCGGGCGGGGGACCCGGCAGGGCCCCCAGCCGCGGCTGACCCCCCTCGCCACATGGAGGCAGGAGCCCGCGGGCGATCCACCCCAGAAAGACCGCCCGCGGGGAGGGGGTTATATATATATATATATATATATATATACCTTTCAACCTTTCAAATGTTCCGTGCGATGATTTCTCATTTAACGAAGGTCAAACTTGTCACCTCTCCTCTCGAGTTGGCCTGGTGAAGTAGCGAGATGGTTTCTTGTACTCTCCACCTCACACCCGGCTCATCGGGGATTGTTCTGAGCCAGGTGTCTAATCTTCTTTTGAAGATGTCCACTGCAACACACTCGTGTTCCTTAGGTCTCTGGGCAGCTGATTAAACAATCTTGGTCCCCTCACAACAAAACTATTTTCTTTCAGAGTTAAGGATGTTCCTGTCTAGCCTTTAATTTGGGAACACGACACAGTCTTCCTTTTCTATTTTCCACTGTTGTTTGGGGAGTTACAGGGTTCAGAGTAAGATTAGGGACTAGTTTCTCCATTATTTTCCAAGTGTAAATAATGGTGTATCTCTCTCTTCTCCTTTCCAGTGAATATAGGTTTAATTCGCGTAACCTTTCCCAGTAATTTAGTTCTTTGCACCCATTGATCTTGGCTGTGAAGCTTCTCTGACTCCCTTCTAGCTGTCTAATGTCTTCTTTTTTATATGGGCATTTTAGGACCAAGCAGTATTCCAATTTGGGTATGATCAGTTTTCAGTAGAGAAATCATTATATTCCTATCCCCAGAGCTGTGCTTAGCGGCGCTAATTAGCGACGCTAGTTAATTATTAGCGCATCCATTAGCGGCGCTATTTTTAAAAATAGTTAGCGGAACAGATAGCGCCGCTACATTTTTAAGTAATGTTAGGCGCTAACCGCTAAGCGCTAATATAAATAAAAATGAATAGAGTCTTAGAATGGTATTCTCTATATTACGTTGCTTTTTGTGCATAATGCTGAACGCAGAATGTATAATAATAAACAGTTTCCTGAGCTGAGTATGTAAAGGAGGACAATGTCTTTCCAATAAATAAGTTTAATTATAAATATCAAATTACACAATTTTCTTGAATACCCAATAATCATTTTAAAGATATAATTTTGTTCCCATTTGACACTATAAAAGATAACAAATAGCAAACACCCATAAATATATACAAATACATTATTATTATTATTAAAAAAATAGTACTTAGCTATACATTTCATAATAGCGCTAAAATTAGCGTTAGCGCCGCTAATTTTAAAAACTGTTAGCGTTAGCGGCGCTAGAATTTATTTGCATTAGCGTTAGCGGCGATATATTTATCAGTTAGCGCGCACAGCTCTGCCTATCCCTTCGTTTAAAGGTTCTCAGTATCTGCCCAGTTATTTTCTTTGCTCTGTTTACTGCTGTCTTATTTTGTGTTTCAAATTTCGCATCGTCAGTCATTACAACTCCTAAATGTTTTGCTTTAGAATTTCTCTGAATTTCCTGTCCATTTGGGGTATAATATTCCATGGATTTTAGGTCCTCCCTTTTTCCATACCGTAACAGTTGAAATTTCTGAGTGTTAAACTTCATATTGTTGTCTTCTGTCCCCTTGTAGATTCTGTTCATGTCTTTTTGTAGAGATCCTATATCTTCTGGGTTTCTTATTTTTCTACTGATCTTTGTGTCATGGACAAAGGATGTTACTGTGTCGTCTCTGGTAACGTCCTCATCTATGTCAGTTAGCATGATTATGAAGAGTAGTGGAGCTAATACTGTTCCTTGTGGTGCTGAGCTGAGGACCTATGATTCTGATGAACATATTCGTTGTACTGTAACGACTTGTCGCCGCTCATTAAGGAAATTATATATCCATTTCCCTACTTTTCCTGTTATTCCCATATATTTCAGTTTATGTATTATGATTCCATGGTCACACTTGTCGAACGCTTTGGCAAAGTCTGTTTACATCATAGTTTTCATTACTTTCCAGTGCATCAATATATATATATATATATATATATATATATATATATATATATATATATATATATATATATATATATATATATATATATATATATATATATATATATATATATATATATATTATATATATATATATATATATATATATATACACCTTACCTTATGAACCTTATGTTGTTTCGTGTGTTGGTCTCTCTTCACACGGAGGTCAAGCTGGTGGCCTCGCCTCTAGGTCTGGCCTGGTGGAGGAGCGAGTTACTTTCTTGCGCTCTCCACCGTACATAGCCAGGCACGCCCGGCTCATCTGGTACTGTCCTGAGCCAGCATCCAGTCTTTTCTTGAAGACTTCAACTTTGACCCCCGTTACGTTTCTGAGGTCCTTAGGAAGCTGGTTGAAAAGTCTTGGCCCCCTGACAACCATGCTATTTTCCTTCAGGGTTGAGGAGGTCCCTTGTCGTGCTTTTAATTTGGGAACACTACACATTCTGCCTTTCCTATTTTCCAGTGTTGTTTGAATGGTAATTGGTTTAGTTTTAGGTTTGGTACCAGTTTTTCGATCATTTTCCATATGTAGATTATGATGTACCTCTCTCTTCTTCTTTCCAGTGAGTACAGATTTAGTTTACGTAGTCTTTCCCAGTAGTTGAGTTCTTTGCAGCCATCAATCTTGGCTGTGAAATGCCTTTGCGTTTCTTCTAGTTTATTAGTTTCTTCCTTTTTATATGGGGACGTCAAAACTGAGCAGTATTCAAGTTTTGGTATAATCAGTGTTTTTAGCAGGGGAATCATTACTGTCCTGTCCCTTCTCTTGAACGTTCTTAGAACCTGTCCGGCGACTCTTTTTGCTTTATTTATCGCTATCTGATTTTGTGTTTCGAATTTCGCATCATCTGTCATTATTATCCCGAGATCAATCGCTTTCATGCTTCTCTGAATTTCCTGTCTATCTGGAGCATAATATGCAGTCTGTTTAAGTTCTTCTTTTCTACCATATCTCAAGAGCTGAAATTTCTCGGCGTTGAATGACATGTTGTTGTCTTCTGACCATTTGTATATTTTGTTCGTGTCCCTCTGCAAGGCCTCCACGTCATGTACATCGCTGATTTTTCTGCTGATCTTTATATCGTCTGCAAAGGATGTTACTATACTATTGCTGTTTACTCCGCTGTCTATGTCTGTTAGCATGATAATGAACAGGAGTGGGGCCAGTACTGTCCCTTGTGGTACTGAGCTGCGTACTTCCGATTCTGATGATATATATATATATATATATATATATATATATAATATATATATATATATATATATATATATATATATATATATATCATCAGAATCGGAAGTACGCAGCTCAGTACCACAAGGGACAGTACTGGCCCCACTCCTGTTCATTATCATGCTAACAGACATAGACAGCGGAGTAAACAGCAATAGTATAGTAACATCCTTTGCAGACGATATAAAGATCAGCAGAAAAATCAGCGATGTACATGACGTGGAGGCCTTGCAGAGGGACACGAACAAAATATACAAATGGTCAGAAGACAATATGTCATTCAACGCCGAGAAATTTCAGCTCTTGAGATATGGTAGAAAAGAAGAACTTAAACAGACTGCATATTATGCTCCAGATACACAGGAAATTCAGAGAAGCATGAAAGCGATTGATCTCGGGATAATAATGACAGATGATGCGAAATTCGAAACACAAAATCAGATAGCGATAAATAAAGCAAAAAGAGTCGCCGGACAGGTTCTAAGAACGTTCAAGAGAAGGGACAGGACAGTAATGATTCCCCTGCTAAAAGCACTGATTATACCAAAACTTGAATACTGCTCAGTTTTGACGTCCCCATATAAAAAGGAAGAAACTAATAAACTAGAAGAAACGCAAAGGCATTTCACAGCCAAGATTGATGGCTGCAAAGAACTCAACTACTGGGAAAGACTACGTAAACTAAATCTGATAACTGGAAATCTGATAACTGGAAACATATCCCACATGAAGGAGTTTGAGACTTAAAATCCGTGAGTTGACATGTCTGGGCCATAGTATCGTACATTCATTTTAGTATGATGGTTCATGAATGATATGAGGGGACTTGGTAATATATTAGATTATGTTAGTTTCCAATTCAACTGCTAGGTAGCGAGTACCAATTATTTATTTGTTGGGATATCGCGATTAATAATAGAAAATAGCGTGTTTCACATCTTGTTATACGGGCGGAATGGTGCTCTGTGTGAAAAGATGTTTAACTCTTCATACTTCAACTTGAACTATATATATATATATATATATATAATATATATATATATATATATATATATATATATATATATATATATATATATATATATATATCCCCCTCCCCGCGGGCGGTCTTTCTGGGGTGGATCGCCCGCGGGCTCCTGCCTCCATGTGGCGAGGGGGGTCAGCCGCGGCTGGGGGCCCTGCCGGGTCCCCCCCCGGTTGCGAAGTGGACTTTTAGCATACCCTGCTATCCTACAGCCCCCTCTTTCCTGTCTTCCCCTCTTTACCCTCTTCCTTGCCCCCTCTGTTTTTTCTGCTTTCTCTGTTCACTTCGCGCGCCCCGTGGGCTGCCGGGCTGATCGCTGGGGGTCTCGCTCCCATGGCCGGGGCCGGACTAAGTTGGCTGGTAGGGTGCCCAGGCCTGGGACCCTGGGGGGCCTTGGTCTTTGCTGCCGGCGGGGGAGAACTTTCGACGCTGCAAGGGCCCCTTTTGAAACGGGGGTACCTACATGGGACGAGGCACCCATCCCCCGCCGGCATGCGCTTGGTCCCCTTGGGCCCCGGGTAATCGGTTCCCCGCGGCCCCGGGCGCGAAACAACAATAAACATTTTCTTTATGGACACACTTACAAATCTAATGGACCTCGTTGACGACCCGGCTTGTGCATCTGACCTCCCTCTGACTACCTCTTTGGACCTTGGGTCTGGTAAGGGCAGTCGGCAGCCCTCGCCCACCCCGTCTGCTCTTCTTGCCGACACCTCCTCTCCCTCTCTTCCCCAGGCTCGTGGCGCCGCTGCCCGACCCCCGCCAGTGGCGGATGGACCTGCAGTGGACCCCCCGACCCCTGGATCTCCCCATATTCCACGTCCCGATAGGGACCCACCTGCTTTTTCGCCCTCGGGTGGGAAGCCCGCGGCCCCGGTCGCCTCCCACTCTGGTCGGGCCTCATCGCCCCCGGCCCCCTCGGCCCCTGGGGGACGTGGGACCCGACGTCGCCGTCCGCCTTTCTCGTCTCCCCGTCCCCTCGAAGTACCGGTGGTGTTGGCCCGACGTCTTCGCTCGGCCTTAGGACGGTGGACAAGTTCCTCGTCCTCCGCCCCTCCTCCTCCAAGCCCCTCCCCACTAACCATGAACGCCTCTTTCGAGCGATCCATGGGTGACGGGGACGGCTCGTTTTGACCTTCGGCCTCAGAGGGATGGCTCCATTTGATAAGGTCGCGTTCCTCTGTCGAAACCACCTCTCTGCTCGCTATCCCCAATGTCCTGGGCTGCGGGATTACGGTGTCCCCCCACCCCCGCCTCAATCAGTGCCAGGGCACAATTTACGCTGCTCGTCTTCTACCCATCCCGGTGGAAGACCTCCAGATTGACCTCGCCTCCCAGGGTGTTGTGAGGGTGTACCGCTTTCCCGACAGATCGCGATCCCCAACCGCCCCTTCTCCTCGCCTGCTCCTCACTTTCGACTCACTGGTGCCCCCCGTTTCGGTATTCTGGGGCTTTGGTGAGGGACGAGCGTGCGAATTCTCAGTACGACCATACGTGCCAGATCCTACGCGCTGTTTTCAGTGCAATAGGTTTGGCCACGTGAGCAGCTCCTGCCGTCAGCCGGCCCGTTGTGTGTCCGCTGCGGCGGCCCTCCCCACCCTTGCCCTGTACTGCTCCGCCTTCCTGCACCAACTGCCATGGACCACACCCTGCTTCATCCCGCTCTTGCCCGTCCTTCCTCTTTGAGAGGGAGGTTCGGGCCCTCTGTTCATCAGAGTTTCTCAGCGCTCGGGAGGCGCGGGGCCGGTTGCGTGGCTGCGAGGCCCGGCGTGGTGCCTCGTACGCCGAGGCTCTCCGTTCCCGGACCCCGTCCTCACCGGCGGTTCCCAACGCGCCTCCACCTACCGTGTCCGCTACTCCCAGTCCATCCTCTGCCGCCCAGTGGACTCCTACCGCGGCTCCCCGTACTACCAGCGCGTCCCCACGTACTCCCTCCGCGAACGCCGATGCTTCGTCGGCAACCTCCCCTGCCCCTTCTACGCCCTCTCCACCGGCGCCTTCGGCCACCCCCATTCCGGATCGTGACCCGCCGTCACCCATGCGGGCCGCACGACGGAGGGGTAGGGGCCGCAAGCGCCGCGCCAGTGGTGACCCCGAAAGGTTCGAAGCCATAAGCCTCGCATCACCTTCCTCTCCCAAACACAAACGCCCCCTTCGCCCTACCGCCCCGGTCTCCTCACCGTCCCCACTGCGTAACCGTTATGCACGCTCCCCCCTGGGGTCCCCGACGGCCCTCGTGGTGGGGGCTGAGATACACCCCTCTCCGGCCCGGTCGATGGACCCACTGGAGGGGGAACTCGCCCGCCTGGTCGGCGTGGGTGGGACGTGCACGCCCCCGCGCTTGACCCGCCCCATCTCTCTCCTCGACCTGCCAATGCCTCTGGGTGAGGTATTATTTTCCACTCCCCCTCGTAGTCCTGCCTCCCCCGCACCTCCGGTGAAGGGAGGGGCATTCTGGATACCTCTCACATCCCCTTCTCTGCATCGCTCTCCCGGACGTCCGGGAGACTCCTCTTCTGGAGGACTTGCCGGCGTCTGGTTCCACATCGCCCCCTCGTCGGGGTGACCCTCGCCTTCGCCCTCGTTCGGCGTCCCTCGCTGAACTCCGGGGCTTTCCGATTCCCTCTTTAATCTCGGGCCGCCCGATCGGCCCACCCACCCCATAACCATCCTTTACGCTGACTTTCCTACCCCTCCCTATACCTCGCTCCTGCAGTGGAACATCCGCGGGCTCCTGGTAGGCCTCGAGAGTCTCTCCTCTCTCCTGGCCTCCAGGTGTCCGGCGTGTTTCTGCCTTCAGGAGACGATTCTGGGATCCCGTTCCCTCCCTCGAGTGTCCGGTTACTGCGGGCTCCCTTCCCCGCCTCTCGATGGGGCGGGGAGGGGGGGCGCCGCGGTCTTCGTGCACCGCTCCGTCCCTTTCCGCCCCCTCCCGCTCCGTACAGTCCTGCAAGCTGTGGCCGTGCGCCTTTCCTTGGGGCGCCAGCTCACGGTCTGCTCTCTTTACCTCTCCCCTAACGTACGCCCTCCACCCGATTCTCTCCGTGACCTAATTCTTCAGCTTCCCCGCCCTTTCCTGATTCTCGGGGACTTCAACAGTCGGGACCCGGCCTGGGGGGACGTTTGCTCCACCTTTCTCTGACCCTTCTCTCCCTTATGGACGAGCTCGAGTTCACCTTTCTGAACGATGGCTCCCCAACCTGCCTTCACTCGGCCCACGACAGTTTCACCTGTATCGACCTTTCCCTGGTTTCCCTCGAAATCGTGACGGAGTTCACCTGGGAGGTCCTGCCGGATTCTTCCGGCAGTGACCATTTCCCAGTGTGTCTTACCCCGACCCGTCTCTCCCCCCCACCTCTGTCCGCCCGCGCTGGCTGTTCGCCCGAGCAGACTGGGCCTCATACGCGAGGGGCACGGCGATCTCGCCATCAATTCCTGCCTTTCCCTCCGTCAGTGAGGTCCTCGCCTTCCTCGAGAGTAAGATCCTCTCGGCTGCCGCCAGTTGCATCCCCCGTACCTCTGGCTCCCCAGGCCGCGAAGCGTCCCATGGTGGACCCCAGAGTGCTCCCATGCCGTTCAGGAGCGGCGCCGTGCCGGCCGCCGCTTCTACCGGACCCGCCAGCTGGAGCACAAGATAGAGTTTCAGCGCCTGAAGGCAGTGGCCCGTCGGGTCCTGAAACTGGCCCGGCGTACATCCTGGCGGAGTTACGTGTCCGGGATCTCCTCCTCGACTGCCCCCTCGACTGTTTGGCGCAAGGTGCATAGCTTTGAGGGGACCCGTGTCCCCCCTCGACCCCCGGTGCTTCGGGTCGGGGACGACGAGTTCGTCTCCGATCCGGAGGCCGTCGCGAACGCACTCGCGGCGCACTTCGCAGCCATCTCCAGTTCCGATTCCCCCCATTCCCGCCGCGACCCACCGGATTTTGCACCTCATAGGGATGACCCCTATAATCACCTCTTCCGCATGACGGAGCTTCGGGAGGCCCTCCGCCCCCGACGCTCCTCCGCACCCGGCCCCGATAATATCCCCTATGACTTGTTACGGCACCTCCACCCCTCTGCTCTCAGCTTTGTACTGGACCTCTATAACCGGATTTGGTTGGAGGTTCATTCCCGGACTGGTGGCGTGAGTCCATCGTCGTCCTCATCCCGAAGCCCGATAAAGACCCCTCACTCCCGTCGAACTATCGCCCCATTTCCCTGACATGCTGCGCCTGCAAGGTTATGGAGGCGATGGTCGCCTCGCGGCTGTCCCTTACTCTGGAGGCGAGTGACCAATACCCTGCTACCCAGGCTGGTTTCCGGCGCTTCCGGTCTACCACCGACCCCCTCCTCCTCCTTAGCCACGACGTGCAGGAGGCTTTCTCCCGGCGTCACTTTGTACTCGCCGTCTTTTTCGACCTCCAGAAGGCCTACGATACTACTCGGCGGAGCGCGGTCTTTGACTGCTTACGCTCCCTGGGTTTCGTAGGCTTTCTCCCTCCTTTATTTATAACTTCTTGTCCGCCCGTTCTTTCCGCGTCCGCATCGGTTCTACCCTCTCTGACCGCTTTCCGTTGGAGGAGGGTGTCCCTCAGGGTATGTCCTTAGCGTCCTGTGTTTCTCACTAGTGATGAACACAGTCGCTACGGTCCTGCCTACTTCCGTTCGTAGCTCCCTCTATGCCGATGACCTGGCTATCTATGCTCTGGCCGCCTCCCGTCTTTGGCTGAACGTCGACTCCAGCTAGCCATCAACGCGGTGGTTCGCTGGGCGTCCTCGGTTGGCTATGCTTTCTCACCCTCTAAGTCTTCCAGTATGCTTTTCCGTCCTCGGCGCCTCCGTCTGTCGCATACCTTCGCCCTTACCCTTGCCGGCACTCCTCTTCCCCTCGTCCCATCCGTTCGATTCCTGGGTATGACCCTCGACGAATTTTTCGGTTGGGTTCCACACCTTAGGCGGTTGCGGCAATCATCTCGCCGCACCCTCTCCCTTTTGAGTCACCTGTCCAACATGACCTGGGGGGCGGACAGGCGTACTCTGCTGCGCCTGTACACCTCCCTGGTGCAATCCCGCATCGACTACGGCTGTGTGGTCTACAGCTCCGCCTCCTCTCCGGCACTCCGTATGCTGGATCCTCTTCTCCACCGTGGCCTTCGCCTGGCGTCGGGTGCCTTCCGCTCGTCCCCTGTCGCTAGTCTTCAGGTGGACTGCGGACCCCCCCCCCCTGCCCTTCGCCGGGGCCTTCTCATGGCGAAGTGTTACCTTCGCATCTGCCGCCTGCCGAGGTCCCTACTCTTCTCCGCGATCTCCCAGGCGCTACCCCGGCCTGACACGTGGCATTTCGCTGCCTCCCTGGCCGACATCTTTTCGTCCCTGGGGATCCCCCCACCCTCTATTCTGCCGTTCTCCTTCGACCTGTCGCCCCCTGGCTGACCACCCCTATCTGCCGCTGCCAGGCTCTCCGTGGCCTGCGTAAGGAGTCTCCTCCTACCGTCCTCCGGTCTTCTTTTCTGGCCCATCTTCCCGTACACTCGGACGATGTTCCCGTCTACACCGACGGCTCGCGCTCCCCTGCAGGTGTCGCGGCCGCCGTCTTCTCTCCGTCGCTGTCACCTACCTCCCGGGGTATCCCCCTGCCGGTTCAGGCCTCCATCTTTTCCGCGGAGCTCTTTGCCCTTCTGGAAGCCCTCCGTCTGGTATCGGGTTTTTCGCGGTCTTCCTGTACCATCTTTTCGGACTCGCTGAGCGCCCTTCAAGCGCTCGAGGGCTATGATTCCCCGGACCCCCTCGTACGCATTATTCAACAGGAGTACCATGTCCTGCACACCGTTCACCGGATCCGGGTCACCTTCTGCTGGGTTCCTGCCCATGTCGGTGTTTCCGGTAATGAGGCGGCTGACCGCACAGCCCGGTCCGCCGCCTCGATGCCTCCCCTCCCCCGCCCACTCCCCTTCTCTGACTATGTGCAGGTCTTTCGGTCCCTCTACGACCGCATATGGCAGCAGTCCTGGGACGATGCCACCGGAAATAAACTCTGGTCCATCCGCCCCCGCCTGTCATATTGGGCGTCCTCTTTCCACCGCTCTCGACACAAAGAGGTCGTCCTTGCGCGGCTTCGCATCGGCCATACGCGCCTCACGCACGGCTATCTTATGTCCGGCAGGAGGCTCCTTGTTGCGCCTCCTGCCAGTCGCCCCTCACCGTCTTTCACATCCTTGTGGAATGCCCCACCCTGTCGTCAGTACGTCGTCGCGCCTTCCCGTTCCTCTCTGATTTCCCCCTCCCCGATCGTTTACGTCTTATGCTCGCTGAGAGCCCTCTCTTCTCGCTTGACCGTCTTTCCTTTTCCTCTCCCAATCTCGCCTCCTCTCTGAGCTTTAGGTGACTTCTCACCCGTCGTCCGCGGTCCTCCCACTTCTAGTGCCTTTTCCCCGTCTCCGTTTCTCTTTCTCATATTCTGCTTCGCCATGATATCCGCTAGCGTATAGCGGGAAATGGCGGTAAACGCAAAAAAAAAAAAAAAAATTATCGCGATATCCCAACAAATAAATAATTGGTACTCGCTACCTAGCAGTTGAATTGGAAACTAACATAATCTAATATATTACCAAGTCCCCTCATATCATTTATGAACCATCATACTAAAATGAATGTACGATACTATGGCCCAGACATGTCAACTCACGGATTTTAAGTCTCAAACTCCTTCATGTGGGATATGTTTCCAGTTATCAAAATCAGGCACAGGCAAAATCTCACGGATTTTCATACATACTCTACAACTTACGGTTACTATTTACAATAACCATAATCTACAGAACTTTTTATCTCTCGTAATGTAATGAAAAGTTATATTGTTCTTGTTTCTTCTAATCTGTGTGTTATTAAAACCGTAAAGAGACCAATATATAATCTGAAATTACCAGCCATTTCAATTTAATTTATAAAACTCGCATGGAAGGCGGCTGCGAGCCAATTTTTTTTATGAACTTTTATAACACTTGAAAATTATATCAGACTATGAAACTAAGCTTTGCATATGGGCAGACTCGCATGATTTTATAATTAGGCAATATTGAGGACATGATCGCATTCACCTCCAAAAACAATATAAGTTCTTTTTTGTCCATGTTATACTAGGCAAAGGAAAAAATTAAGATTCTCTCTTTTGCAATATGGAGTCAGGAACTTTACTTTATCAGTCCTATTAGGTGGGGATAGTTTTTCACCCCCATTGATACACTTCACTATGGACCAAGTATTCAAGTTTGTAGTGGCATCTGGGCGGTTGAGAGAGTTTTAAATCTTGCATTGTATACCGATTTTCATTCCCACAGGTTTATTAATCTGTTACCTCCTAGTTACTCCATCTTGTTACTGTTGACTTAGTACTTGGTTCCATTTTTATCAGTTCATGTTTAGTAGTACTAACAGGCCTCATATTCATCCCTTTCTGAGTGTTCTGGAATTGGCCCCAGAACTGAAAAAGGTAATGGTGTGCTTTCTCTATTGCTCTCTCATCCCAATAATAATAGACCCAGCACTTGATGTAGGAACAGTGGAAGTTCTCCTGGAACAAGGTGTTTTGGTCTTGGAGGATGTAAATAGCCTTATTGGCTGAGCTCCTCCATATAAAACTTCAAACAATCAATCAATCAACAATATAAGTCTATATGGTTGAGCCTTTTCTTTTGATCCAAAATTGACTTAATTTGAAGTCACATTTTTTCACTGTCTTCAAGTCAGACTTGTGGACCAATTAAAGCTGTTTCCTTTTCGTCTAAAACTTGACTTGAGTTATATATTTCACTGACTTACAATCCAATCAAGCTCGATTGTAGACGAAAAGAACACAGATACGTACTTGAGTTTGTGACGTCAAATGTAAACAAAACTCAGTTCGGCTCGACACTAACTGTCAGGTTTTCACTAAGTTTTCATTATTTCTGCCAAAATGAAGGGAATTGCATTTTTGAACATGCTTATATTTTTATAGGTTTGGACGAGTTTAGTCATTCGTGAAAATAAACAGTGCAATAGATAATTTAATTTAGAATAGGCATTGTATTCATATAGTAAAAACTTAGCATTTGCAGGGCTATAATGAAAAAGTACCCTAGCATGTATCAATTCATGAAGAGTAGCACCCAAAGTCCAAACCAGTCGAAATGAAGAAGATTTTTCGGTACTTACGTCACAAATGACATGGCCTGAAGTTGAAATAAAAAATATATTTTTCTAGTGTATTTTGGTATGCTCTGTTCAAATATAACCTTCATTTCTTGTGCAAATGAACAGAAATATGTGTTTTGGCCATGCAATGACAATTGTATTTCTGTTCATTTGCACAAGAGATGAAGGTCATATTCGAACAAAGCACACCAAAATACACTTGAAAAATGTATTTTTGTCTACACTTTATACAATAAAGCATAACCTAATATGTTCATGTTAGAAGATCTCCTAAACAATGCATTACCACAGGAAATGTGCAAAACACCTCAAAATTAACCAGAAAAATTTACTTGGCACTTTTGTTTAAACTAACGCAAATACCATAATCACCTAACCAATCATCAAGGGTGTACAGTCGACCTAACCAGGCACTCAGTTGACCTAACCGGGCATTCAATTAATCATTTAATTAATCATCTAGGGCACATGATGAATCAAGTTCTCAAAGTTGAAACCACATGAATGGCATGTCATAATTCTATCATAAACACCACCAAACTGAATCTAATTAGAAAAAAAAATAGCCAGAATAGAAACTAACAAACTAATTAAGTTGCAGAGTAACATGACATCATACTACCCCTGACTACAAATACACTAAATATATATATATATATATATATATATATTATTATTATTATTATTATTTTCTACAATAGTTTTCACAAAAAATGAGTGACAAATTTGAATAAAGCGATTAAAACTACCTTATAAAAAGTTATTTTGATTTATAGGTCTAGCCAATGTCATTTAAGACATATTAACTGATTTTTCCTGGCCTCACATTTTCTTCAAATGTGAATGAACCCTAAGTTAAGTATTACTTTCATGGCTCCATGAAAATCAACTTTTTAGTTATAAAAGTCATGTATTTATATAGATATAGAATAAGTAAAAACCCTACTAGGCCATATCTCTAATTTTTTTAAATTCTTCCAAAAATGTTTAATTAATATTTGTAATAAGAACTTTGTGCCATTCTGCCGCATGATTTCCTATAAAATGTGGCAATGAGGTGGAAATGTGTCGGTAGAACAGAAAGTTAAATTAAGATCGTTAGGTTAGTTATTCTTCTGTGCAATTTCTCAGTCTAGATTCCAACATGGTGTGTGAAACTTGCAATCTTAATTATATTGAAGTTCATTGTTATTTTTTATAATTATTCTAGTGTGAACATGTAATAATGCAGTGCTGTGATCTATCTACTTGTCAGTTGCTCCTGGTCAGTTGAATGCCCAGTGTCAGATATTGAACTGTCTACTGTATTGAATTGTCCCCTGAGCACTTCTGCGTATGGGCAAAATCTAGCGGACAGTTCAGAATATAGCACTCATTATTTGAAGTGACTGCTGGTTTGAACTGTCCAATAAGCATGTCATGTAAAAATACGTAATTGAACTATGTTTATTAATCAATTATGGAATTCAATTTGTAATATAAACAATAATCTCATGAATATTTACATGATTATTGATTTTCATCATTATTGAGAAATCAACCTTTTATTATTGCATTTATATGAAATTAAGATTTTTAATGGGAGGTGTCAGTGACGCAGCCAGGGTTAGTAGAAGAGGGAGAGGCCTCCCATGAAAAAATTCCAAAAAATGCGATGGTATGATTTTGTTTTATATTTTGAATTATATAGTTTTTTACTATTTGACTATAATTAACTAACTAACAAAAATATCATGACTTAACCTAACCAATCATCAAGGACATTCAATTGACCTAACTGGGCATTCAATTGACCTAACTGGGCATTCAATTGACCTAACTGGGCATTCAATTGACCTAACTGGGCATTCAATTGACCTAACTGGGCATTCAATTGACCTAACCTGGCATTCAATTGGGTGCTGAGGTCAGGGAATAAGAAAGAACATTACCTCCAATATTTTGTGAGATACCTATTTAACCGATTTTATAACACGAGTAAACCAAGCAAATTTACAAGAAACTATCTTAAAAATTGAAAATTAAAGCAAAGAAACTAGCAAACCAAACAAACAGCAGATGATTCAAACCGCAAGCCACCACAATTTGTGACATCTGTTTTGTGCATGTGCAGAAGTGCGTTTACTCTCTCTTATAAGTTTCTTGCTTTCTTGGCTCTTATTATAGATTTCAAGGTCCCTTTCATTTTGAGTTCTCTTAAATTTGCTGAAGGCCTTTCTCTTATCTCTTATTCCTTTCTTAATAGGCAGATTTATCCAGGGTTCTCTGTTATTTTTATTCTTATTTTACGCTGAGGAATATATTTACTTTGAACATCTTTATTTTATTTTTTAATTTTTCCCATACATAGTGTGTAGATTTACTTAGTCAATCAAAGTAAATCTACACACTATGTATGGGAAAAGTTAAAAAATAAAATAAAAGATGTTCAAAGTAAATATATAAATATATTCCTCAGTGTAAATAAGAATCAGAAATAACAGAGAACCCTGGGTAAATCTGTCTATTAAGAAAGGGATAAGAGAAAGGCCTTCAGCAAATTTAAGACAACTCAAAATGAAAGGGACCTTGAAATCTGTAAAAAATAAGAGACAAGAAACTTATAAGAGATAGTAAACGCAATTTAGAGAGGAACTTAGCCAAAAATGTAAAGGAAATCCCAAAAAGTTCTTTAGTCATTTCAACTTGAAAAATAAATCTAATAAAAAATTGGACTCCTTCATGCTGACAACAAAATTATTGAAGAGATTTTGAAATTGTTGTGGAGCTAAATAGATATTTCTGCTCAGTATTTACAAGGAAACTAAATAAAATCCCAGATTTTACATTAGTAACACAAGAGAGAGAGATAAATCATATATATTTTGAGGAGGTGGATATTTTGAGAGCAATTGACAGGCTAAACATAGATAAGTCAAGGCCCTGATGAAATTTATCCTAAAATAGTAAAGGAATCAAAATATAGCATAGCCCAAGTACTTACAATACTTTTCAACCTTTCATTGATTAACAGTGAAGTTCCAGAAGACTGGAAAAAAGCAAATGTAGTCCCACTTTTCAAAAAAGGAAACAAAAACCTAGCTAAAAACTATAGACCAATTAGTTTAACTTCTATTATTTGCAAATTACTTGAAAGTGTCATCAGAGACAAATTACAATATTCTTAGAAGAAGGATAATTAGTAATAGCCAACATGGCTTTCGAAATGGCAGGTCATGTTTGATAAACTTAATTGAGTTTTATGATAGTATGTTAAAGCATCTGGATAAAAAGAATCTCTAGATATTGTGTATTTGGATTTTGCCAAAGGTTTTGATACAGTTCCTCATAAGCAGTTGCTTCTTAAAGTTAGAGCTCGTGGAATAAAAGGGACAATAGGAAATTGGATGAAGAATGGCTTAAAGAAAGAACAGAGAGTCCAGTTAAATGGGATGAGGTCTACATGGAGCCCTGTTCTGTGGAGTCCCACAGGGGTCAGTACTTGACCTCTACTTTTTATTATTTATATTAATGACTTGGAAAGGGGTCTAAATAGTAAAACCTCAATATTTGCAGATGATACAAAATTGGGACAATGTAAGATCTTTAACAGGTGCCGAAAATGCAAAAGGACATTGATAAAGTAGTTGCTTGGGCAGATAGATGGATGGAAGTTGGATAAATAAAGAAAAAAAGGAGATATATTTGGGTGTCATTGTAAATCATGATCTTAAACCTACAACTCATTGTATTGAAATTAGAAATAAGGCTAATGCTAGATTGAACCTAATGCAGAAAAATATAGAATATAAATCACCAGAAATTATAAGTAGGCTCTACACTTCATACGTGAGGCCTCTTTTTGAGTATTGCATTCAGTTCAGTAGGGTAGTCCTTGTTTTGAGCAAGACAAAGACAGACAAGAAAAAGTACAAAAGAGAGCCACAAGGATGATACCATGCCTTAGACACCTTAGTTACAAAGAGAGATTGGAGCACCTAAACATGTTTTCTCTAAAGCGAAGAAGGTTATGAGGTGATATGATAGAAGTATACAGTAGACTCGCAACTTTCACAGATTTTTCTTACGCGGTTTCAACTATACGCTGGTTATAATTTTACAATTTTGGTGCTTTAAGGCAGTGTATACACGTCTCACCTTCATCTGCATTCACAACACCATGGAGGACAGCACTAACAAGTGTGTTATGGCATGCTGGAAGGAATTCAACATTGCCAATTGCATCACTTTTGTGTTATAGGTATGTTATACATATAACAGAGTTACAATATATAGTGATTTAAGGGCGATTTAGGAGATTTTTTTTTGGTTTCTGACTTTACGCAGGATCCCAGGAATGTAACCCCCATGTAAGTTGCGAGTCTACTGTATAAAATAATAAATGAGTTAGATAATATAGACTTCCACTCTCTTTTTACAAAGGATCATAATGATAGGACAAGAGGCCATAGCCTTAAGCTTTTTCAGCAAAGATGTAAATCACAGTTAGTACAACATTGTTTTTCAAATAGAATAGTAAAATTCTGGAATAGCTGAGATAAAGAAGTTGTGAGTTCCCATACTTTGGAAACTTTTAAGAATAAAGTAGATAAATTAATGACTGAAAGAGGTATTTGGTAATGATGTTTTTGCTGGAACTGGTAATGGTGTGGAAAAGAGGTTTGTGAACCCTTCCTTTACTAATTTTTGGCCATAAAATGCTTTAGTTTATGGTTTTGTACAATATTTGTGAAAACTAGACAAAATCGTCAAAACATTTGACTGAAATTTGATCCTAATGAAATGAAAATTTTGTACCAAAAAGTGTTTTTCTCAGTGTTTCAAGCACATTTTGTGCACTTTTTTATGAATAGATGAACATATCTTTTTCAATATTTTTTAATGCCATTACTAAATATTGATATAAAAAACTGCTTAATTTTGCTATTTTAAACAATATAATGCTAAAATAATACTAAAATCATCATAAATTTGACTAAAATTATGATCTTAGTAGGAAAAAATTGATGGAAAAGGTGATTTTTCCCATGTTTTAAGATCCAATTTTTATAAAAACTTTAATGCACCCCTAAGACATTGCAAAAGTGAATGGAATTCATGAAATGATATATACTAACATTAAATAGTATACAAATTTTAGCCTCAAAATCACACCATTTATTTTTTATTTGGGTAAAGCTCATCACCCACACAGAGTGATGGGATGTAGGGAGGCGCATCTTTGGGTAGGGGATACTCTCTGTCTTTATACCCCCCATTTAAAGAGATTTCTCTGAGTGGTGCCCCCCATAGCACTGTGATGTATGAAAGACTCCTTATGTTCACTTGCTTCATAGACACCTTTAAATGGGAGACCCTGAGTGGGTGTACATTCAAATACTTATACAGTATTTACAGTCCCACCTACTCCTTTTAACTGTAGAGTTTGTATTACATTATTCAGGTTATAGCTATATAGATCCATGTAAAACTTCTTGTGATGAGATAACTATATGATGTCTACAATTAGTACAGTAGTGGTATTGATGAATGATCCACAAGATCCAAAGTTTTGAAGCTAATGTACAGCTAGTAGATGTGTGACAATCTGCAATTTGCAGAGATCAATTGGATCTTAATTTTGCATTTAACTGTATTTATGGTTTGTTTATATTAATAGTGGAGCCACCCAGATGGGCCGAAGGGCTCCTGTGCCCACTATAAGATTTTTTACCATGTTACCAAGTGCTCAGAGGACAGTTCAATATTGGTGGATGGTTCAATACACGACACCATTAGGTCAACTGTACGCCCTTGATGATTGGTTAGTTAAGTCATGGGTTACTATGAATGTTTCACCAACAGTGACCTTGAAGGCATAATCATAATTTCTTAGGGTATTTTACTGTGTTTGTTCAAATCTGCAATCTGTATCTGTGCAAATTTATTAAAGAAGTTATAATAGTAGAAAATTATAGGTTCTGTATGACGATATACCTACATGGCCATTCAGAGCATGGCATGCATAAACGTCATGTCACATGATACTCCTGTGCAGGTCTGGCAGCTGAAATTGAATTCAACAGTCTACAAATCTACAGAAGCTTAGGCTAACAAGACCCTAAGATCCACTCTAGATGAAGATAAGGTTAGCCGAGAGAAAGGAAAGAGTAGGGGGTTAAGAGAAGAGAATAAGGGGTTAAGTAAGTAGCAACACTTATCACTCGTGGGTTACATCATTCAGAAAAAGAGAAAAAGACTCACCATCATCTGATGGCCACTGCAGACAAGTCAGAAAAATAGTGGAGAGAATAGGAAAGATTGCAGAATGGGAGGTAGAGCCACTCTGCCAGAAAAAGATGAAAAGAAGTAAAATAAAAATGCTTACAAACCATGCACACATTCTTAACTTAACTCGAGAACACACATTCTTAACTCGAGAACAAACAAACACATTCTTAACTCGAGAACAAACAAAACATTCTTAACCGAGAACAAACAAACACATCTAACTCGAGAACAAACAAACACATTCTTAACTCGAGAACAAACAAACACATTCTTAACTCGAGAACAAACAAACAAACACATTCTTAACTCGAGAACAAACAAACACATTCTTAACCGAGAACAAACAAACACATTCTTAACTCGAGAACAAACAAACACATTCTTAACTCGAGAACAAACAAACACATTCTTAACTCGAGAACAAACAAACACATTCTTAATCGAGAACAAACAAACACATTCTTAACTCGAGAACAAACAAACACATTCTTAACTCGAGAACAAACAAACACATTCTTAACTCGAGAATAAAACAAACACATTCTTAACTCGAGAACAAAACAAATACATTCTTAACTCGAGAACAAACAAACACATTCTTAACTCGAGAACAAACAAACACATTCTTAACTCGAGAACAAACACACACATCTTAACTCGAGAACAAACACACACATTCTTAACTCGAGAACAAACACACATTCTTAACTCGAGAACAAACACACACACACATTCTTAACTCGAGAACAAACACACACATTCTTAAACTCGAGAAAAACACACACATTCTTAACTCGAGAACAAACACACACATTCTTAACTCGAGAACAAACACACACATTCTTAACTCGAGAACAAACACACACATTCTTAACTCGAGAACAAACACACACATTCTTAACTCGAGAACAAACACACATTCTTAACTCGAGAACAAACACACACATTCTTAACTCGAGAACAAACACACACATTCTTAACTCGAGAACAACCACACATCTTAACTCGAGAACAACCACACACATTCTTAACTCGAGAACAACCACACACATTCTTAACTCGAGAACAAACAAACACATTCTAACTCGAGAACAAACACATTCTTAACTCGAGAACAAAAAACACATTCTTAACTCGAGAACAAAACAAACACATTCTTAACTCGAGAACAACACATTTTTAACTCGAGAACAAACACATTCTTAACTCGAGAACAAACACATTCTTAACTCGAGAACAAACACATTCTTAACTCGAGAACAAACAAACACATTCTTAACTCGAGAACAAACAAACACATTCTTAACTCGAGAACAAACAAACACATTCTTAACTCGAGAACAAACACATTCTTAACTCGAGAACAAACACATTCTTAACTCGAGAACAAACACATTCTTAACTCGAGAAAAACATATTCTTAACTCGAGAACAAACAAACACATTCTTAACTCGAGAACAAACAAACACATTCTTAACTCGAGAACAAACAAACACATTCTTAACTCGAGAAACAAACAAACACATTCTTAACTCGAGAACAAACACATTCTTAACTCGAGAACAAACACATTCTTAACTCGAGAACAAACATTCTTAACTCGAGAACAAACAAACACATTCTTAACTCGAGAACAAACAAACACATTCTAACTCGAGAACAAACAAACACATTCTTAACTCGAGAACAAACAAACACATTCTTAACTCGAGAACAAACACATTCTTAACTCGAGAACAAACACATTCTTAACTCGAGAACAAACACATTCTTAACTCGAGAACAAACACATACATTCTTAACTCGAGAACAAACACATACATTCTTAACTCGAGAACAAACACATACATTCTTACTCGAGAACACAAACACATACATTCTTAACTCGAGAACAAAACACATACATTCTTAACTCGAGAACAAACAAACACATTCTTAACTCGAGAACAAACAAACACATTCTTAACTCGAGAACAAACAAACACATTCTTAACTCGAGAACAAACAAACACATTCTTAACTCGAGAACAAACAAACACATTTTAACTCGAGAACAAACAAACACATTCTTAACTCGAGAACAAACAAACACATTCTAACTCGAGAACAAACAAACACATTCTTAACTCGAGAACAAACAAACATTCTTAATCGAGAACAAACAAACACATTCTTAACTCGAGAACAAACAAACACATCTTAACTCGAGAACAAACAAACACATTCTTAACTCGAGAACAAACAAACACATTCTTAACTCGAGAACAAACAAACACATTCTTAACTCGAGAACAAACAAACACATTCTTAACTCGAGAACAAACAAACACATTCTTAACTCGAGAACAAACAAACACATTCTTAACTCGAGAACAAACAAAACACATTCTTAACTCGAGAACAAACAAACACATTCTTAACTCGAGAACAAACAAACACATTCTTAACTCGAGAACAAACAAACACATTCTTAACTCGAGAACAAACACACATTCTTAACTCGAGAACAAACAAACACATTCTTAACTCGAGAACAAACAAACACATTCTTAACTCGAGAACAAACAAACACATTCTTAACTCGAGAACAAACAAACACATTCTTAACTCGAGAACAAACAAACACATTCTTAACTCGAGAACAAACACATTCTTAACTCGAGAACAAACACATTCTTAACTCGAGAACAAACACATTCTTAACTCGAGAACAAACACATTCTTAACTCGAGAACAAACAAACACATTCTTAACTCGAGAACAAACAAACACATTCTTAACTCGAGAACAAACAAACACATTCTTAACTCGAGAACAAACAAACACATTCTTAACTCGAGAACAAACAAACACATTCTTAACTCGAGAACAAACAAACACATTCTTAACTCGAGAACAAACAAACACATTCTTAACTCGAGAACAAACAAACACATTCTTAACTCGAGAACAAACAAACACATTCTTAACTCGAGAACAAACAAACATTCTTAACTCGAGAACAAACAAACACATTCTTAACTCGAGAACAAACAAACACATTCTTAACTCGAGAACAAACAAACACATTCTTAACTCGAGAACAAACAAACACATTCTTAACTCGAGAACAAACAACACATTCTTAACTCGAGAACAAACAAACACATTCTTAACTCGAGAACAAACAAACACATTCTTAACTCGAGAACAAACAAACACATTCTTAACTCGAGAACAAACAAACACATTCTTAACTCGAGAACAAACACATTCTTAACTCGAGAACAAAACATTCTTAACTCGAGAACAAACAACACATTCTTAACTCGAGAACAAACAAACACATTCTTAACTCGAGAACAAACAAACACATTCTTAACTCGAGAACAAACACACACATTCTTAACTCGAGAACAAACAAACACATTCTTAACTCGAGAACACAACAAACATTCTTAACTCGAGAACAAACAAACACATTCTTAACTCGAGAACAAACAAACACATTCTTAACTCGAGACAAACAAACACATTCTTAACTCGAGAACAAACACATTCTTAACTCGAGAACAAACAAACACATTCTTAACTCGAGAACAAACACATTTAACTCGAGAACAAACAAACACATTCTTAACTCGAGAACAAACAACACATTCTTAACTCGAGAATAACAAACACATTCTTAACTCGAGAACAAACAAATACATTCTTAACTCGAGAACAAACAAACACATTCTTAACTCGAGAACAAACAAACACATTCTTAACTCGAGAACAAACACACACATTCTTAACTCGAGAAACAACACACACATTCTTAACTCGAGAACAAAACACACATTCTTAACTCGAGAACAAACACACACATTCTTAACTCGAGAACAAACACACACATTCTTAACTCGAGAACAAACACACATTCTTAACTCGAGAACAAACACACACATTCTTAACTCGAGAACAAACACACACATCTTAACTCGAGAACAACACACACATTCTTAACTCGAGAACAAACACACACATTCTTAACTCGAGAACAAACACACACATTCTTAACTCGAGAACAAACACACACACATTCTTAACTCGAGAACAAACACACACATTCTTAACTCGAGAACAAACACACACATTCTTAACTCGAGAACAAACACACACATTCTTAACTCGAGAACAAACACACACATTCTTAACTCGAGAACAAACACACACATTCTTAACTCGAGAACAACCACACACATTCTTAACTCGAGAACAACCACACACATTCTTAACTCGAGAACAACCACACACATTCTTAACTCGAGAACAAACAAACACATTCTTAACTCGAGAACAAACACATTCTTAACTCGAGAACAAACAAACACATTCTTAACTCGAGAACAAACACATTCTTAACTCGAGAACAAACATTCTTAACTCGAGAACAAACACATTCTTAACTCGAGAACAAACACATTCTTAACTCGAGAACAACAAACACATTCTTAACTCGAGAACAAACAAACACATTCTTAACTCGAGAACAAACAAACACATTCTTAACTCGAGAACAAACACATTCTTAACTCGAGAACAAACACATTCTTAACTCGAGAACAAACACATTCTTAACTCGAGAACAAACATATTCTTAACTCGAGAACAAACAAACACATTCTTAACTCGAGAACAAACAAACACATCTTAACTCGAGAACAAACAACACATTCTTAACTCGAGAACAAACAAACACATTCTTAACTCGAGAACAAACACATTCTTAACTCGAGAACAAACACATTCTTAACTCGAGAACAAACATTTTTAACTCGAGAACAAACAAACACATTCTTAACTCGAGAACAAACAAACACATTCTTAACTCGAGAACAAACAAACACATTCTTAACTCGAGAAACAAACAAACATTCTTAACTCGAGAACAAACACATTCTTAACTCGAGAACAAACACATTCTTAACTCGAGAACAAACACATTCTTAACTCGAGAACAAACACATACATTCTTAACTCGAGAACAAACACATACATTCTTAACTCGAGAACAAACACATACATTCTTAACTCGAGAACAAACACATACATTCTTAACTCGAGAACAAACACATACATTCTTAACTCGAGAACAAACAAACACATTCTTAACTCGAGAACAACAAACACATTCTTAACTCGAGAACAAACAAACACATTCTTAACTCGAGAAACAAACAAACACATTCTTAACTCGAGAACAAACAAACACATTCTTAACTCGAGAACAAACAACACATTCTTAACTCGAGAACAAACAACACATTCTTAACTCGAGAACAAACAAACACATTCTTAACTCGAGAACAAACAAACATTCTTAACTCGAGAACAAACAAACACATTCTTAACTCGAGAACAAACAAACACATTCTTAACTCGAGAACAAACAAACACATTCTTAACTCGAGAACAAACAAACACATTCTTAACTCGAGAACAAACAACAACATTCTTAACTCGAGAACAAACAAACACATTCTTAACTCGAGAACAAACAAACACATTCTTAACTCGAGAACAAACAAACACATTCTTAACTCGAGAACAAACAAACACATTCTTAACTCGAGAACAAACAAACACATTCTTAACTCGAGAACAAACAAACACATTCTTAACTCGAGAACAAACAAACACATTCTTAACTCGAGAACAAACAAACACATTCTTAACTCGAGAACAAACACATTCTTAACTCGAGAACAAACACATTCTTAACTCGAGAACAAACAAACACATTCTTAACTCGAGAACAAACAAACACATTCTTAACTCGAGAACAAACAAACACATTCTTAACTCGAGAACAAACAAACACATTCTTAACTCGAGAACAAACAACACATTCTTAACTCGAGAACAAACACATTCTTAACTCGAGAACAAACAAAACATTCTTAACTCGAGAACAAACAAACACATTCTTAACTCGAGAACAAACAAACACATTCTTAACTCGAGAACAAACAAACACATTCTTAACTCGAGAACAAACAAACACATTCTTAACTCGAGAACAAACAAACACATTCTTAACTCGAGAACAAACAAACACATTCTTAACTCGAGAACAAACAAACACATTCTTAACTCGAGAACAAACAAAACACATTCTTAACTCGAGAACAAACAAACACATTCTTAACTCGAGAACAAACAAACACATTCTTAACTCGAGAACAAACAAACACATTCTTAACTCGAGAACAAACAAACACATTCTTAACTCGAGAACAAACAAACACATTCTTAACTCGAGAACAAACAAACACATTCTTAACTCGGAACAAACAAACACATTCTTAACTCGAGAACAAACAAACACATTCTTAACTCGAGAACAAACAAACACATTCTTAACTCGAGAACAAACAACACATTCTTAACTCGAGAACAAACAAACACATTCTTAACTCGAGAACAACACATTCTTAACTCGAGAACAAACAAAACATTCTTAACTCGAGAACAAACAAACACATTCTTAACTCGAGAACAAACAAACACATTCTTAACTCGAGAACAAACAAACACATTCTTAACTCGAGAACAAACAAACACATTCTTAACTCGAGAACAAACAAAACACATTCTTAACTCGAGAACAAACAAACACATTCTTAACTCGAGAACAAACAAACACATTCTTAACTCGAGAACAAACAAACACATTCTTAACTCGAGAACAAACAAACACATTCTTAACTCGAGAACAAACAAACACATTCTTAACTCGAGAACAAACAAACACATTCTTCCAACTGTTGCAGACCGATCCTCCACTCCATAGGGAGGTAGAGGATGCAGCCCACTAGGCTGGAAAGGCGTGAAAGATGAAAAGAAGTAAAATAAGAATGCATTACAACACATTCTTAACTCAAACACTATCATACCATGCAAACTACAGACATGCAATAAAGAGAGAAGAAAAAAGTATAAAGAATAACAAAAAGTGGGTTAATTTACTCAACAAGCTACAACTAAGTTTGTGTTAGTCTAATTTTTTTTTTTTCCTGGCATATCTTACGCTGGCATGTCATAAGCTGGCATTAGACATCAACAGACTCATCCCCGATTACGACCCCCAAAGCTCCTGTTGCCAATTGTTTTTATTTTAAAACAACGTTAATATTTTTAAAATGTCTGTCTAGATGGTTTTTAAACACATTAATGCCTGTAGAGTTCACGATGGGTGTGGGAAGATTATTCCATTTATCAATTACTTTAAATGTAAAGAAGTTTTTAGCGATATTAGTAATGAAACGTCTGCCATGCAACTTAAATTTGTTATTACGAGTATTGCTATTATCAAAAGTGAACAGTTTGTCAAAATTTACATTATCGATGTTATTAACAATTTTGAAAACTTTAATAAGCTCCCCCCTTAATCTCCTAGTTTTGAGTGAATGCAAGTCTAACTCTTTAATCCTATCTTCATAAGGCTTGTTGTGCAATGATGGAATTAGTTTCGTGGCATGATGCTGAACCCTTTCTAACCTATCAATATCTTCACTCAAATACGGGCACCAAAACTGAATGGCATATTTTAAATGAGGCTTGACTAGGGACTTGTAAAGGGGCAATATAATATCCTTCGATTTCGAAATTATGCGCTATGAAGCCTAACATCCTATTAGCTTTTGTGCAAGACTCCAGGCACTGGTTCCTAACTTTTAAATCCTTAGATACGCGTATGCCTAAATCTATTTCTCATCAATGCTCGCTAACTCTCTCATCCATCGTGTACATGTAATTATTGTTACGAGAACCTATATGCAAAACTTTACATTTGTCTACGTTAAATTGCATCTGCCACTTATCTGTCCACTCTATAATCCTATTTACATCATCTTGGAGCCTATTTCTATCATCCTATTTACATCATCTTGGAGCCTATTTCTATCATCCTATTTACATCATCTTGGAGCCTATTTCTATCATCCTATTTACATCATCTTGGAGCCTATTTATATCATCTTGGAGCCTATTTACATCATCTTGGAGCCTATTTCTATCATCCTAGAGCCTATTTCTATCATCCTATTTACATCATCTTGGAGCCTATTTCTATCATCCTATTTACATCATCTTGGAGCCTATTTCTATCATCCTATTTACATCATCTTGGAGCCTATTTCTATCTCCTATTTACATCATCTTGGAGCCTATTTCTATCATCCTCATTAACAACCTTACTGCCTTTTTTAGTATCATCTGTGAATTTTGACACGTTACTAGTCAATCCTACATCTATGTCATTAATGTGTTGGTTTACGTCGTCGTCGTCGTCGGCCTAGGCAAGCTACGGCTTGGGACCGTAGCGCATCTATCCGGTATAGGTTAACCTGGATGATGTAGCCATAAGCACTGCCGCTAGTTAAGTGCCAACCAGTGATTATCTCACTAGCCGTATTGAGTCCGTTAGGCGAAACTGCGACAGTACCAAAGGTGGAAAATATAACCTTTGGTTTTCTATTATTTATTTGTAAAATGGACATGGTATTAGATTAAAATAAATATTTGAATATAAATAATTAACTGACAATTGTGATATATAATTAATTATGTTTACATACAATAAAATAATATAGTATACATAAAATTAGTATTAATGTGGTTCACAATTGAATTATGAGGGGTAACTAATTTAAAATGAATTTATAGCTATTCCGAAATTCAAGACAGTAAAATTAACATTTATCTTTAAAACTAAATAAGAGTATTCACTACACACTCCCCCACCAGAGAGGAAGTTCAAAGAGTTCCGAACGACACTGATTTCCCCTGGACTTTTTGGTAGCTACATGTACCTCACTTAAGGTTGATTCCAAAAACGCAGGCTTAAGACGATCGATAGAAACCTTGTCGACCTTGGAACCGCGCTGGATGAGAAATGATTTGCGCGTACGTCGGAGAACTTCATAGGGCCCGTCATATGGACATTGGAGAGGCCGTTTTGGGAGAGGTACACGAACGAAAACGTGGGTGCAAGACTGGAGGGCTGGGGAAACAAAGATGTTCTGTTGGCTAGTCAATCGAGGGGGAACAGGCTGAAGGGACTGCATGTGAGAGGAAAGTGTTTGAGCGAATTCCGTAGGATCACATGACTTATCCCCTGCAGTGAAGTAGCCACCTGGTAGCCGCAGTGTTGTTCCATAGACTAGTTCAGCCGCTGTAGTCTTCAGATCACTCTTAAATGCAGAGCGAATACCAAGCAACACGAGTGGAAGCTTATCCATCCAATGGGAGTCTTCGTGACACATAAGGGATGACTTCAGCTGGCGATGGAAGCGTTCGACGAGGCCGTTAGCTTGCGGATGATACGCACAGGTATGCGCATGTACTGTACCCAACAAGCTGGTAAACTTCTTCCAAAGCGAAGACTCAAATGGCGACCTTGGTCAGTGATGACTTTTGTCGGCAATCCAAATCTTGATACCCATCCATGAAGAAAGGCTCTTGCAACAGTGTCCGCTGGATATCAGGAAGTGGGATGGCTTCAGGCCATCTGGAAAAGCGGTCGAGACAGGTGAGCAGATAACGTTGGCCTTGAATCACTGGAAGAGGCCAACAATGTCTACATGAATTACCTCAAATCGCTGGGATGGGGGCGGAAATGCGTCAAAGGGGGACCTGGTGTGCCTTTGGACTTTGGCACGCTGGCAGGCAAGGCACGTTTTGGTCCAATGTTTGACATCCTTCCGCATCGAGGGCCAAACAAAACGAGAGGTAACCAGGTGTTGCGAAGCACGGATACCAGGATGGGAGGGCTTATGAAGATCCGTGAAGACTGCTTGTCTGTGACATGGAGGGACATAAGGGCGAATAGCAGCTGTTGATACGTCGCAATAGAGGGGCACAGACAATCCTGGCATACTCATTTTCTTGAGGGAAAGTGAGTGAGTGGAGTCTTCTCTGAGCAGTTCTTGTAGTTCCGTATCCTTATCTTGATCCTGTGCAATAGCATTCCACAGTGTAGAGCTGAGGGTAACAGAAGTAATCTCTATTCTTGAAAGTGCATCCGCTGGAGTGTTCAAGACACCTTTGATGTGGCGGATATCTGTGGTAAATTGCGAGATATAATCGAGTTGCCTGATGACTCTGGGAGAGTGGTTACAGCTGTTTTTTGAAGACAGTGACCAAAGGTTTTGGTCGGTAAAAACACAAAACTCTCGGCCTTCAAGGAAATGTTGAAAATGCTTCACGTTTAAGTAAATAGCAAGAAGTTCACGTCCGAAAGCACTATAACGCGTTTGGGCTGGCTGCAGCTTTTTCGAGTAAAACCGATGGGTGCTTGTTGACCGTTAATGGTTTGTTCCAACACCCCACCGATCGAACATCTGATGCATCGACCGTCAGAGTTAGGGGGCATTACTGATAGGAAATGACAGAGACAACGCACTATTGATAGCATTTTTGGCATTGTCGAACGCCTGTAAACTATCGCTACACCATACCAATTTCGTTACCTTGCGTTTGTGTGTGATCATAGCGTGTAGAGGAGCAAGAACACTGGCACAGTTTTTAATGAACTTGTGGTAATAATTTACCAAACCTAGAAACCGCCGTAACTCACGCTGATTACTTGGCATAGGGTAATTTTTTTATCACTTCACACTTGTCCTGAAGGGGGGTAATTCCGTGCTGCGAAATCGTGTGACCAAGAAATTCCAAGGTTGGCTGTGCAAACACACACTTAGATGCATTAATAGTAACACCGTATTGTTCTAAACGTTGAAAGAGGAGTGAAAGATGTTCCTTATGTTCCTCTTCCGTTGAGCTGGCCACAAGCAAATCATCGATGTAGGCATAAACAAAGTCTAAGCTCTGGTGACCTCATCTATAAACCTCTGAAAGGTTTGCGCAGCATTCCGTAGCCCGAACGGCATCTTCAAAAATTCGAATAACCCAAATGGTGTACAAACTGCAGTCTGGGAATATCCGAAGGCTCTACGGGAATGTGGTGGAAAGCCTTAACGAGATCTATTTACTGAAGATAGATTTGCCGTAGAGAAGAGAAGTAAAGTCTTGGACATTTGGTACCGGATATCGGTCCGGGATGGTTGGCGAATTCAAAAATCGGTAATCCCCACATGGTCTCCAGTCTCCTGACTTCTTCTGGACCAGGTGTAGGGGAGAGGACCAACTGCTTTTGGAAGGTCTTATTATCCAAGATCTATCATAAGCTGGAATTCCGATTTGGCAGCTTTCAGTTTGTCCGGGGCAAGACGTCTGGGTTTTGCAAACACAGGGGGACCTTTTGTTGTAATGTGATGGGTAATGGTGTGCTTAATGGTATCACCCATCTGCATCGGTTGAAGAATTCCGGATATCGCTGGAAAAGGCACTGGTACATGGAATTAGGGGAACGAGGAAAGTGCAGAGTTCGAGGCGTCCGGAAGGGCAACCTGTTTGGCAAGAACAGAAAGCAGTGTGGCCTGTCGCATAAGCGTCGCTTGTCAAGATCCACCAGGAGTTGAAATGCTGGAGGAAGTCAGCGCCGATTATGGGATGCTGCACTTGAGCACAGATGAAAATCCACTTGAAGGATCGGTGAAGGCCAAGTTTAGTTCACGCGACTGAGTACCGTACGTGGGTATGCGTGAACCGTTAGCAGCGTATAGAGGCGGAGATTCCGAGTGCGTATGACCAGATTTTTGAGGGAATACACTGACTGACGCTCCGGTATCGACCAAGAAATTGACACCAGAGTTCCTGTCCTTTATGAATAACAGGTTGGCAGTGCGAGTACTAGACGCCATTAGGACTCGCTGCTGGGGTTTTCCGACGAAAAATTGCAAGGGGAGATGCACTTCCTAGCCTTCTTTCCAAATTTGGCGTGGTAGAAGCAGATCTTCCCGAACTCGAACGATGCCTCTTCGTAAATCTTGACCGAGAATGGCTTCTTTGCCGTTGATTTGTAGCAGAGAACAAACGTGGTTGAGTTGTTGACTTAACTCTTTCACTTTCAACTCCAGTTCCGATTGTGTGTTCACGTTGTTGACCGGAGCTGTGTCAATCTCCACTACTTTGTCGGCAGTTTCTGCTAGTTTATCAACTGGAGTAGCAGGATCCATAGTGGCCAAGACACGCTGAGCTGATGGAGGAAGTTTTCTGCAAGAACAACTGTCTAAAGATGTCCTTATCGAAGGTTTGTGCGCGTTCGCCTAGAGCGCACTGCATAGCCCCCAGCATTTGAGTGGGCTTACGGTCTCCAAGTTCTTCTTTTGAGATTAACTGATGTAGTTTCTCACGCTCGGAGACAGTGGTGCGGCACAGGATGGCAGACTCAGATCGTTGTATGGGTCCTCACTCGTGGAAGTAGATACGATGACGTCACGGACTTCAGAGATGATGCTCGCTGGTAGAGAGGACAAAACATGATCGTATTTTTGTCCTGCTAGCGGTGATCCTTCCCAAGTTGAATTGTGATTCCACTTGGTGGAACCAAATAAATGGATCACCCGGCCAGAAGACGGGGAGCTTTACGCTAAGTGGGAGATGGCACCAGCGTCGTCAGGCATCTTCTCCTATGCTTGCTAACGTACAAGCAAGACAAGTTCCCAACGAAGGAGTGGAGGTTGAGACGAGCGCAGGCACAGAGCGCACGGGCAGGGGTGAGGGGCAGAGGGCACGAGCGACATTACAGTCTGGTCCTAGTCGCTCGGGTGAAGGGGGTGGTGGGCACGAACGACGTTACAGTCTGGTCCTAGTCGTTCGGGTGAAGGGGGTGATGGGCACGAACGACGTTACAGTCTAGTCCTAGTCGTTCGGGTAGAAGGGGTAATCCAGCTCCGGGGTCACCAATTGTTGGTTTACGTCGTCGTCGTCGTCGGCCTAGGCAAGCTATGGCTTGGGACCGTAGCGCATCTATCCGGTATAGGTTAACCTGGATGATGTAGCCATAAGCACTGCCGCTAGTTAAGTGCCAACCAGTGATTATCTCACTAGCCGTATTGAGTCCGTTAGGCGAAACTGCGACAGTACCAAAGGTGAAAATATAACCTTTGGTTTTCTATTATTATTTGTAAAATGGACATGTATTAGATTAAAATAAATATTTGAATATAAATAATTAACTGACAATTGTGATATATAATTAATTATGTTTACATACAATAAAATAATATAGTATACATAAAATTAGTATTAATGTGGTTCACAATTGAATTATGAGGGGTAACTAATTTAAAATGAATTTATAGCTATTCCGAAATTCAAGACAGTAAAATTAACATTTATCTTTAAACTAAAATAAGAGTATTCACTACAAATGTAAATTATGAATAGCAATGGGCCTAACACTGAACCCTGTGGGACACCGCTACCTACATCCAACCATCCCGATTCACTAACAACTACCCTCTGTCTCCTAGCACGAAGCCACTCCTCTAACCAGTTAGCTACCTGACCGCGTATACTGTGTGCTTTAACCTTTGCAATTAATCTTCTATGTGGAACTGTACCAAATGCCTTTTTAAAATCTAAATAAATAATGTCAGCTGCTCTATGCCTATCATATTCGCGCACTATTTCATTATAAAATTCTAACAAATTAGTTAAACAAAATCTATGATGTCGAAACCCATGCTGACTATATTAATCAAATCTCGACTTTCTAAGTGATTGATGATACGATCCCTAATGATGGGGTTCCAATAGTTTACTGACAATTGACATTAAGCTAATGGGCCTATAATTGCTAGCTACTGTGTGGTTGCCTTTTCTAAAAATGGGTGTGATGTTAGCTAATTTAAAGTCTTCAGGAATAATCCTTGTTTCGAGTGACTAATTAAAAATCTTCGTTAAGGGCCTACAATGATGTCTCCAAATCTTTTCAAATGTCTGGGATAAAAAGCATCGGGGCCTGGAGCCTTGCTAACTTTTAGCCTATCAATATAATGTGCAATCTCACCCTCGTAAACAGTTATTTCATCCAAAATAGTCTTGCTACTAAATGGAATGATATTGTCCATGTCAGGGACATTATTTACGTGTTCTATGGTAAAACTGTTGCAAAAAGTTATTGAAAATACCCACCATCGCCTGAGTGTCAGAAGTCAAAGCGCCGTTAACATGCACTAGAGGGCCTATGTTATCTTTTATCGGCTTACGATTATTGACTTATTCAAAAACTTTTTTGGATTATGTTTACTATCCGCAGCTATAAGTATCTCTTAACTTTAACCTTTTACTTCTTTTCATCTTTCACCCCCTCCTATTTTCTCCGACTATTTTTCTGACTTGTCAGCAGTGGCTGGCAGATGATGATGGCGAGTCTTTTTTCTCTTTTTCTGAATGATGTTAACCAATGAGTGATAGGTGTTCCTCCTTACTAACCCTCATTCTTTTCTCTCTCTTAACCCCCTACTCTTTCCTTTCTCTCGGGCTAACCTTAGAGTGGATCTTAGGGTCTTTGTTAGCCTTAGCTTCTGTAGATCTAAGCTTTATATATCTATTAAAGTTAACTTGCCATGCCATTGCGCTTATTAAGTCTATACGCTCTGTTACGCTCATTTATGAACTCGCCTATTTTCCTAGTTCACCACTTGGGCCTACCATGATTTCTAGTGCGCTTGGGCGTATGAGGAATAAACTCCCTTTCAATATTCATAAAACTTTCTTCAAACGCCTCCAATGCAAATTTGTGTCATTACCCATAAATAAGTTATCCCAGTCCAATGTACTCTCATCCTATCCACAAAACTATCAAATTAGCCCTATGAATATCAGGGACTTCTATTACGTTACTATCCTATGTTTTCTATCAATAACTAAACCTAAGAATTTGATGATCACTACATCCTAAACTCTCGTCTACTTCTAAACCTTCAACTGTATTTTTGCCATTCGTCATCACCAAATCTAAAATATCTTTCACTGAGTGTTTGTTTGGTAACCATCTGTCATAAAAATTATCTTCCATGAACTCAATCAATCTCAAACCCTCATTACCAGTAAAAGTCTTGTAATTCACATTAGGGCAGTAAAGTCTCTGACAATTATACTATTCAGATTGTCAATAAAGCTACCAAGAAGTGAGTAAAATCTAGTATTGGTATTGAGGGGTTGAACGGGAGGTCTATAAACAACAACAAAATTAAAACACTACACGCCCTAACTTCAATGCATATCGCATTAATTGCTGCTGGAAAATCTATCTTAACCTCGATAGCCCTAAGGGAATTACGAATGTACAGCAAAATGCCACCACCAATCCTATGTAACATCATTAGTAAAGAGTTTGTAGTGAATACTCTTATTTTAGTTTCAAGATAATGTTAATTTTACCGTCTTGAATTCGGAATAGTTATAAATTCATTTTAAATTAGTTACCCATCATAATTCAATTGTGAACCACATTAATACTAATTTATGTATACTATATTATTTTATTGTATGTAAACATAATTAATTATATATCACAATTGTCAGTTAATTATTTATATTCAAATATTTATTTTAATCTAATACCATGTCCATTTTACAAATAATAATAGAAAACCAAAGGTTATATTTTCCACCTTGGTACTGTCGCAGTTTCGCCTAACGGACTCAATACGGCTAGTGAGATAATCACTGGTTGGCACTTAACTAGCGGCAGTGCTTATGGCTACATCATCCAGGTTAACCTATACCGGATAGATGCGCTACGGTCCCAAGCCGTAGCTTGCCTAGGCCAACGACGATGACGTAAACCAACAATTGGTGACCCCGGAGCTGGATTACCCTTCTACCCGCAACGACTAGGACTAGACTGTAATGTCGTTCGTGCCCATCACCCCTTCACCCGAACGACTAGGACTAGACTGTAATGTCGTTCGTGCCCATCACCCCCTTCACCCGAACGACTAGGACTAGACTGTAACGTCGTTCGTGCCCACACCCCCCCTTCACCCGAGCGCTAGGACCAGACTGTAATGTCGCTCGTGCCCTCTGCCCCTCACCCTGCCCGTGCGCTCTGTGCCTGCGCTCGTCTCAACCTCCACTCCTTCGTTGGAACTTGTCGTCTTGCTTGTACGTCAGCAAGCATAGGAGAAGATGCCTGACGACGCTGGTGCCATCTCCCACTTGAGCGTAAAGCTCCCCGTCTTCTGGCCGGGTGATCCATTTATTTGGTTCCACCAAGTGGAATCACAATTCAACTTGGGAAGGATCACCGCTAGCAGGACGAAATACGATCATGTTTTGTCCTCTCTACCAGCGAGCATCATCTCTGAAGTCCGTGACGTCATCGTATCTACTTCCACGAGTGAGGACCCGTACAACGATCTGAAGTCTGCCATCCTGTGCCGCACCACTGTCTCCGAGCGTGAGAAACTACATCAGTTAATCTCAAAAGAAGAACTTGGGACCGTAAGCCCACTCAAATGCTGAGGGCTATGCAGTGCGCTCTAGGCGAACGCGCACAAACCTTCGATAAGGACATCTTTAGACAGTTGTTCTTGCAGAAACTTCCTCCATCAACTCAGCGTGTCTTGGCCACTATGGATCCTGCTACTCCAGTTGATAAACTAGCAGAAACTGCCGACAAAGTAGTGGAGATTGACACAGCTCCGTCACAACGTGAACACACAATCGGAACTGGAGTTGAAAGTGAAAGAGTTAAGTCACGACTCAACCACGTTTGTTCTCTGCTACAAAATCAACGGCAAGAAGCCATTCTCGGTCAAGATTTACGAAGAGGCATCGTTCGAGTTCCGGGAAGATCTGCTTCTACCACTCGAAATTTGGAAAAAAGGCTAGGAAGTGCATCTCCCCTTGCAATTTTTCGTCGGAAAACCCCAGCAGCGAGTCCTAATGGCGTCTAGTACTCGCACTGCCAACCTGTTATTCATAAAGGACAGGAACTCTGGTGTCAATTTCTTGGTTGATACCGAGCGTCAGTCAGTGTATTCCCTCAAAAATCTGGTCATACGCACTCGGAATCTCCGCCTCTATACGCTGCTAACGGTTTCACGCATACCCACGTACGGTACTCAGTCGCGTGAACTAAACTTGGGCCTTCACCGATCCTTCAAGTGGATTTTCATCTGTGCTCAAGTGCAGCATCCATAATCGGCGCTGACTTCCTCCACTTTCAAACTCCTGGTGGATCTTGACAAGCGATGCTTATGCGACCAGGCCACACTGCTTTCTGTTCTTGCCAAACAGGTTGCCCTTCCGGACGCCTCGAACTCTGCACTTTCCCTCGTTCCCCCTAATTCCATGTACCAGTGCCTTTTCGCAGCGATATCCAGGAATTCTTCAACCGATGCAGATGGGTGATACCATTAAGCACACCATTACCCATCACATTACAACAAAAGGTCCCCCTGTGTTTTGCAAAACCCAGACGTCTTGCCCCGGACAAACTGAAAGCTGCCAAATCGGAATTCAGCTTATGCTGGATCTTGGGATAATAAGACCTTCCAAAAGCAGTTGGTCCTCTCCCCTACACCTGGTCCAGAAGAAGTCAGGAGACTGGAGACCATGTGGGGATTACCGGTTTTTGAATTCGACAACCATCCCGGACCGATATCCGGTACCAAATGTCCAAGACTTTACTTCTCTTCTCCACGCAAATCTATCTTCAGTAAAATAGATCTCGTTAAGGCTTTCCACCACATTCCCGTAGAGCCTTCGGATATTCCCAAGACTGCAGTTTGTACACCATTTGGGTTATTCGAATTTGTGAAGATGCCGTTCGGGCTACGGAATGCTGCGCAAACCTTTCAGAGGTTTATAGATGAGGTCACCAGAGGCTTAGACTTTGTTTATGCCTACATCGATGATTTGCTTGTGGCCAGCTCAAAGGAAGAGGAACATAAGGAACATCTTTCACTCCTCTTTCAACGCTTAGAACAATACGGTGTTACTATTAATGCATCTAAGTGTGTGTTTGCACAGCCAACCTTGGAATTTCTTGGTCACACGATTTCGCAGCACGGAATTACCCCCCTTCAGGACAAGTGTGAAGTGATAAAAATTACCCTATGCCAAGTAATCAGCGTGAGTTACGGCGGTTTCTAGGTTTGGTAAATTATTACCACAAGTTCATTAAAAACTGTGCCAGTGTTCTTGCTCCTCTACACGCTATGATCACACACAAACGCAAGGTACCGAAATTGTTATGGTGTAGCGATAGTTTACAGGCGTTCGACAATGCCAAAAAATGCTATCAATAGTGCATTGTCTCTGTCATTTCCTATCAGTGATGCCCCCCTAACTCTGACGGTCGATGCATCAGATGTTGCGATCGGTGGTGTGTTGGAACAAACCATTAACGGTCAACAAGCACCCATCGCGTTTTACTCGAAAAAGCTGCAGCCAGCCCAAATGCGTTATAGTGCTTTCGGACGTGAACTTCTTGCTATTTACTTAAACGTGAAACATTTTCAACATTTCCTTGAAGGCCGAGAGTTTTGTGTTTTTACCGACCACAAACCTTTGGTCACTGTCTTCAATAAAAACAGCTGTAACCACTCTCCCAGAGTCATCAGGCAACTCGATTATATCTCGCAATTTACCACAGATATCCGCCACATCAAAGGTGTCTTGAACACTCCAGCGGATGCACTTTCAAGGATAGAGATTACTTCTGTTACCCTCAGCTCTACACTGTGGAATGCTATTGCACAGGATCAAGATAAGGATACGGAACTACAAGACCTGCTCAGAGAAGACTCCACTCACTCACTTTCCCTCAAGAAAATGAGTATGCCAGGATTGTCTGTGCCCCTCTATTGCGACGTATCAACAGCTGCTATTCGCCCTTATGTCCCTCCATGTCACAGACAAGCAGTCTTCACGGATCTTCATAAGCCCTCCCATCCTGGTATCCGTGCTTCGCAACACCTGGTTACCTCTCGCTTTGTTTGGCCCTCGATGCGGAAGGATGTCAAATTGGACCAAAACGTGCCTTGCCTGCCAGCGTGCCAAAGTCCAAAGGCACACCAGGTCCCCCTTTGACGCATTTCCGCCCCCATCCCAGCGATTTGAAGTAATTCATGTAGACATTGTTGGCCCTCTTCCAGTGATTCAAGGCCAACGTTATCTGCTCACCTGTCTCGACCGCTTTTCCAGATGGCCTGAAGCCATCCCACTTCCTGATATCCAAGCGGAAACTGTTGCAAGAGCCTTTCTTCATGGATGGGTATCAAGATTTGGATTGCCGACAAAAGTCATCACTGACCAAGGTCGCCAATTTGAGTCTTCGCTTTGGAAAAAGTTTACCAGCTTGTTGGGTACAGTACATGCGCATACCTGTGCGTATCATCCGCAAGCTAACGGCCTCGTCGAACGCTTCCATCGCCAGCTGAAGTCATCCCTTATGTGTCACGAAGACTCCCATTGGATGGATAAGCTTCCACTCGTTTTGCTTGGTATTCGCTCTGCATTTAAGAGTGATCTGAAGACTACAGCGGCTGAACTAGTTATGGAACAACACTGCGGCTACCAGGTGGCTACTTCACTGCAGGGGATAAGTCATGTGATCCTACGGAATTCGCTCAAACACTTTCCTCTCACATGCAATCCCTTCAGCCTGTTCCCCCTCGATTGACTAGCCAACAGAACATCTTTGTTTCCCCAGCCCTCCATCTTGCACCCACGTTTTCGTTCGTGTACCTGTCCCAAAACGGCCTCTCCAATGTCCATATGACGGGCCCTATGAAGTTCTCCGACTACGCGCAAATCATTCCTCATCCAGCACGGTTCCAAGGTCGACAAGGTTTCTATCGATCGTCTTAAGCCTGCGTTTTTGGAATCAACCTTAAGCGAGGTACAAGTAGCTACCAAAAAGGTCCAGAGGAAATCTGTGTCGTTCGGAACTCTTTGAACTTCCTCTCTGGTGGGGGAGTGTGTAGTGAATACTCTTATTTTAGTTTCAAGATAAATGTTAATTTACCGTCTTGAATTTCGGATAGTTATAAATTCATTTTAAATTAGTTACCCATCATATTCAATTGTGAACCACATTAATACTAATTTTATGTATACTATATTATTTTATTGTATGTAAACATAATTAATTATATATCACAATTGTCAGTTAATTATTTATATTCAAATATTTTTTAATCTAATACCATGTCCATTTTACAAATAAATAATAGAAACCAAGGTTATATTTTCCACCTTTGGTACTGTCGCAGTTTCGCCTAACGGACTCAATACGGCTAGTGAGATAATCACTGGTTGGCACTTAACTAGCGGCAGTGCTTATGGCTACATCATCCAGGTTAACCTATACGGATAGATGCGCTACGGTCCCAAGCCGTAGCTTGCCTAGGCCAACGACGATGACGTAAACCAACAAGTTTAAAACCTGGTATATCAAATTCCCCCAAGAAGCCCAAGTCACGGTATTAACCATGTTTCAGTGATAGCAACTATATCGTAGTTGCTGGAATAAATTATTGCCTTAAATTCATTTAATTTATTTCTAATACTACGTGTGTTACAATAAAAGATATTTAAGTTATTTTTTACCACAGGCTGGTGTTTTAAACTATTTTTCACATTGGGCCCACGTTCCCTGGACCCACAATGTTTAAAGAAGACTTCAACCTATACAACTTTTGTAAATTTTTGTCAATTAACCTACCTAGCCTAGCATTACCTATTTCATTAAAATGCACCCCCATCTTTTATAAAAAGGCTAGGATCACTGAATTTGGACCACAGCTTTATGAAGGGTACATTTTCCTCAGCACAAATCTCTTTCTAATTTAGTATTTAAAAATATTGTTTTAGACGTAATCCTAAAACCCAAACCATGCCTAGGGTAATACCTAGAACTAAAGATCTATCTGATCTCACCTTTAAGGACCTAATTAACCCCCTATATCTCTCCAAAAGATCAGGCACTCTCGTATCGGGCCTATATGAGTCATTGCCTCCTACCATTGTCACCAACATCGAGTGATGGGAGGCAACGTCAATCCTATCCACTTCGTCTCTAACTCTGTCACCCTGGCCCTGGGAGACAGACCCTCCTCCTCTTGGTTGGATGCTGTTCAACGAACTCTGTGTCCATATGGCGCACTAAAGAGCCCCCAATTAAAATAGTTTCCCCCTCATTCGTGTCCATTTCCATTTAGGATGTTTGTTTGTGGTGGGAGCTCCTAGTCCGAGTGGGATGTCATCTAGGCCTAGGTTAGGTTAGGAGTATTACTTACCTTTCTGGGTCCTGAATTCATTATGGGTACCAATGCCCAGTTAGGTAACTATATGCCTGGTTAGGTCAACTTTATGCCCTTGACACTTGGTTAGGTTAAGTTGTGTTATTTTCATTAGTTTTAATGAAAATATCATGACAACCTAACCAGTTGTCAAGGGCATATAGTTGACCTAGCCCATTTGGTTTTTGTTAATATCCAAAATACATTTTTCTAATGTATTTTGGTGTGTTTGGTT
>JAJOZX010003360.1:0-120000 GCA_023014485.1 Bathynomus jamesi | reverse complement strand
ATGCATGATTTGTTCATGTCATTGCTTCGTAATGGTTACAGGTCATGATATATTACTTGGGTCAGCATATGACATGACATTTCACTACTCACCCTTGTCTCTTATTTTCAGAATTTGGATTCTTGATGTAGATTTGTTTGTGAAATGAATGAACAATGATCATGCTGATTCTATGAAATTGATTAAAAAACCTAAAACCAAAAATGAAGTTTGGACATATTTCAATGTTTACAGCCAAGATGGCAAAACTGTTGACAAAACTAAGGAGCATGCAGCTGTCTCAGCCTGTCTGCATTGTTGAATCATGCAAGAAGGAAGTTAGCTGCAAAGATGCCAACACTACAATCTTATTAGTCACTTGTATCAACACCATGAAAAGGAGTACTGTGAATGCTTGCTACAGAAAAATCTGTCTCACCATTAGTCTTGAAATATGTCAGTTCATCAGCAACAAAGGTGGAGAAATACACAAAAGGTAATAACAAACAACAGACCATTAACTAAATGCCACAGTAGCTTTTTCTCCCATAATAGGTTTAAAAAATGATGATTAAAGTATATTTTTTTTATTTTTGACTTGCTACTTTTTTTAACACACCTTTTTCATGTATTTTTCATCTTTTTCGGGTAGGCCACTCCAGAAGGAACAAGACATGCTGGTACAGTGTGTGATTGCAGAGGCCAACCTACCACTGCATTTCCCTGAGATACCTGATGTAAGGCGACTTCTGAATGTGATGGACCCTCGATACACCATACACATGACCCAGTACTACAGCAGCCAGATGCAAGATGACTTTGAGTGTGGAAAAGACAACATCAAGGCCATCATCAGACACACAGAATATCACCATGTAACTACTGACAATGGCCTGTGCACAAGCAGGCATATCCAGGGTTCATGTGGCATGGAACTACACAAGACTGGGAGCTAGTGAACCTCCGCATAGTGTGTAAACCTCTGAGTGCAGAGTCCAAGATGGGGAAGGTCATCGCAAGAGTCCTGGTGGACAAAGTGTTTGATGACTTGAAGTGTCTGATCATCAGGATGGCAAAGGCTGACTGTCAAGCCAAGTCAACTGCCCCTACCACTTCCACCCCTGTTGCCAGCAGCATCCCACGGATGGTGTCCTTTGATGAAGGCAGAGATGGAGAGCTGCCTGCTAAGTGTCCTAAGTCCTGTAACCTACAGATCTACAGATCTACAGAAGCTAAGGCTAACAAAGACCCTAAGATCCACTCTAAGGCTAGCCCGAGAGAAAGGAGAGAGTAGGGGGTTAAGAGAAGAGAGGAGAATAAGGGGTTAAGTAAGGAGCAACACCTATCATTCGTGGGTTAACATTCATTCAGAAAAAGAGGGAAAAAGTCTCACCATCATCATCCGCCGGCCACTGCCGACAAGTCAGAAAAATAGTCGGAGAATATAGGAGAGGGGTGAAAGAAGTAAAATAAGAACGCTTACAAACCATGCAAACACAGTCTTAACTCACTGTCATACCATGCAAACTACAAACATGCAAGAAAAGAGTTAGAGACATGCAAAGTAAGGAGGATAAGAAAAAAAAAAAAAGTAGGTAAAGTTAAACAAAAAGTGGGTTAGTTTACGCTATGAGCTACACCTACATTCGTGTTAGTCTAATTTTTTTTTTTTTTTTTTTTTATTGCTGGCATCACAAGCTGGCATTCATCGTCAACAGACTCATCCTCGAGCACCACCACCAGCGCCTGTTGTTAACTTTCTTTTTTAATTTTAAAACAACGTTAATTTTTTAAAATGTCTGTCAAGACGGTTCTTAAACACATTAATGCTGGTAGAATGAATGACTGACGCGGGAAGATTATTCCATTTATCAATTACTTTAAACGTAAAGAAGTTTTTAGCGATATTAGTCGGTCGAGTCCAGCAGCAGTGGTGCTGATGATGTTGATGATGCAGAGATGGAGATCATGACCTGTGTCACAGCTGAGATCAGCACCTACAAAAAGGAGGAGGAGGAGGTGCTTCTTGGGGCCAGCCCACTCTTCTGGTGGGAGGAGAAGGAGCCCAAGTACCCACTGCTCAGCAGAGTTGGCAAGAAGCTAATGGCCATCACAGCGACATCAGTGCCACCAGAGAGGATGTTCAGCAAGATGGGGCTGATTGCCTCCAATACCAGGAGTTGCCTCAAGGCCACAACAGTGGAGATGTTGATGTTCCTGAATGCTAATTATGAAGTCATTGCTCAGCAGCAGCAGTAAGCAGTTGGAGCTGGAACTGTGGACTGGAACATTGTGAAATGTAGTTGCATTGCATGTTTATCATTTGATACAATCCTTTCCTTATCTTTGAAAGTATATGAATTATGAAAATACAATCCTTACCTTTGAAAGTGCGTGTCATTCTTTTCCCTGCTGCTTTTGTCAATCAATACAAACAATTTAATATACTTGCAGCCCTAATCACATCATTGAATCATAGAATATAGTAGCATACAACAATCAGCATTGTTTTTGCTTTGATATTACAGAAAAACGTTATCACGCAGTTTCACAGCTGAATTTGTTGTTAATTATAAAATTTTACATAAAAAACTTGTTAAAAATTTATCTATAACGATTATCATTTTCTGAAAAATGGTGGCGATTGTCGCTGATTTTTTTCGTGGCGATCGATTATCACGATATTTGGCGATTATCACCAAGCCCGACTATCCACACACGTCTATTCCTAGAGAGGTATGTAGATAGTTGAAAAATGTGAGTACTTGATATTCACTTAGAGAATGATCATTTTTTGGTCATATTTCATAGTATTTTTATAGATTTATACCCTGATATTGTATTTTATTTCATTTTATTGTAGTAGGTTATAGAATAAGGATAAATAAAAGTTCAATATTGTATTTTATTTTAGATAAGGAGAAATAAAAGCTTGAATATAAAAATATATAGAGTATTTATAAAGTATAATATAGAGTACTACATAAGTAAAAATAGCAAAATTATAGAAAATAGAAAACTATAAAATTATAGAAAAATTACCAGTACATGATGGATGTCATACAGCCAGTTTTGTGTGGATAGTTGATGTTTCTGGATAGTTGATGTTTCTGGATAGTTAACATGCAGATAGTCGAGAGTCAGCTGTATAAATTAAAAATTGCTAAAACAAATTAACTTTTTTTTTTTTTTCATAAATTACAGATACATTTATTTCAGTTTGCCCTTACAGTTAAATTAATTTTATTGGCTATTGAGTATTCAGGATTGAAAGTATTGTACACCAAATATGTCTAAGGAATTATTTGTTGGTCCATTTCCTTGCTTTGTCACCAGAAAAGAAAAAGAACAGTTCCTTCTATATTTTGGGGCAGTAAATGTGACTCATGTTTCCCGAAAGAATAAAGAAATACGTCATTGCAATGTAAGTGAATAATAGTTCGCAGTTTGGTTATATTTGTGGGCCTTGAATACCTAAAATGGGTTAGTGATTAGACTAACATGACACCAGATATATTAGGGTATGCCCATTCACTCTCTTAGGATTATGACTTAATTTCTACATTAATATATTTGAAAACAAAGTTTTTAGCCTTGGCATATCACAAGGTGGTTTAGGTATGATATTTGAATCATTCTAATCATGCAATGATGATAAAAAATTAAATTTAAAAAATTATTATAGTTTCAAGTAAACAAGTTTTTATGAAAGACGTACCGTAGTAATGAAATTGCATCTTCTTCAAAACCTTCAGTTACCATTTTATTTATTTATTTATCTATCTATCTATCTATCTATCTTTCATTCCTTTTTCATTTAGCTTCAATATCCTCATCTTTGGGGTTGTACTTAATTCCTTTCAGAGTTGAAGAATCTTATAGGACTTGCTGGAATGAGAAGATTTCTCCATGTAAATGGGGAATTTTTCCATATTTTTGTTGTCAAGACCTTATTTAGTAATAGAGTAGGTGAAGATTCTTCAGGAGTGTCATAGTTGGATTCTTTCATGAGTTAATCCTGTGTCACATGATGAATGGGCTGAAAAAAGCCATTCTGCTTCAATAGATATACTGTATTCCTCTTATATTTAAGTAGCTACTCTCCTTAATGATCTATTTTAAAAGAAATCTGGCTTAGTAGGATAGAGCTTTTTCAGGGTTATGGTTGATGAACTGTTGCCTTTATAATGGATAAAAATGTATCTTTTAAGGTTATTTAAAACTTTATCTCCACTCCTCTTCCTTTGGCTTGAAAAGATCTGTCTTTGCAATTCTTCATGTTGATTTTTTTTTTCTATGCAGGAAGGAGGGGCCAAGGGCAAAAAACCTGCGAAAACACCCATAGAAGAAGAAGAGAGCCAGAATCAAGGTTCAGGGTTTTTGAGATACTTGGACACTTGGCATTTGAAAGAGTGGAGGTCATAGACAGGGTGAAAAATGGATTGAGGAAGATTGTTGCAGTATCTGCGTGATCTCTCTCGAATATTTCACGAGTTGGGTTAATTTATTTCTGCTTTGACAAACTCGCCTTCACTCTGAATTTGTAAATTTATAATAACAACATATAAGAGAAATAGTTTCATTCTGAAATTAGGTTTCAGAAGAGTTAGGCTTTAGGAGATTGAGAAATGATACACTGAAGATTCTAAAATTTTCTTCATTAAAGTATTGCTAATATCTTTCTCATTTATATATTTCTGAATTTTCATCCCAACATTTCTTTGAGGCACTTCTGTAATACTTTCCAAATATAGGCGCTCCCTGAGTTATGAACATCTGCACTTATGAATGAACTCCCATTAAAATATTATTTGTTATTTTGATGTACGAACATTTGGTTATACAGGTTGACCTCACAAATTTGTGTGTCAGAACTGTTTTTCCAAAAACCCATGCACTTTTCCATGCATTCCCCAATTACCATGTTTATCACTCATCCGTGCTCATTTCAGAAAAAATAAAAATTAAATTTAAAATATCTTTTAATCTTTGTGAATAGAATACTATAATTGTTCTGAAATTAAAAAGAAAATTATTGCAATCATTATGACGGCTTAATAAAATTAATATACAGTAGTATAATGATTGATAGTGGCTACCCTATGCTGACTGATGATGAAATTGTGGCAAAAGCAACAGGACAAGAGCCAGACTCCTTCTCAGAGTCAGAAGTTAAACTGAAACAGGAGCTTACCATCCCCATGCATCTGATGCAGTCACAAAACTTATGTACTGGTTTCAGTGATGCGAGTCTACTACTACAGCACAGTTTTGGAGTGTCAGACAACTACAAGAAGACATTGAAAAAGCCTGTAGCACTGAAATCAGGCAGTCAACAGTTCTAAAGTTCTGGAGAAAAATGTTTTCCAAATCTATGGATCACACTTGTACCATCTTCGGAACCCTCCATCCACCTCATCTACTCAACATTAAAACTTCAGATCATCACCCAAGCAGCTCAACTTCTTTTGCTGAACAAGAAAACATATATTTGTAAATATGAAACAATAAAGATTTATATTGTACAATTAGATTTATCTTTTAGCATATTTTCCTATGTTTTTATTGTTTATTCCACAAATCCATGACTTTTGGTAAGTCAGGCATGGTGGGATACCAGTTAGCATGAATTTGCAAGGTCATCCTGTAGTTCCAAGCAACCTGAGATGGGGCTACTTTGCTCACTGCATTAATTATTTAGTGTTTATTTTATTTTACTTTATTTCATTCAAAAGTACAGGATAAGGTACAAAATTATAGGGTTAATGACACTAAAAAGTAAATTTTTGAGTTACAAACAATTTGACTTATAAACAGGGTTCAAGACCTGTTTGTAAGTCAGGGAGAGCCTGTATACCAGTATTGCGTATGTTTGATAAATCAAACTGACAGTCTTCTGCATGATTTTTAAATTGAAACAAGTTTTTATTTTTTATTTTTCTCATAAACTCAACTAGAATGTTAGTCTGTTTTAATTCTTAAGTACATTACATACTCAACATTTCTAGCCTTCTTTGTTAGTGTTATACAGATTTCTTCATGGATTATTTCAAGTCCAAAATCAGCCTATTTGATGTAAATTAATAAACCATCATTGGGGTCCAATAATAAGAGCAAGCTTTCATTTCAGCTTGCTTTTCCAGTGAAACATTGGTTTATTTAGAAACTGACTCTTATCATCTCAAAATTCAGGACTACCTCTCTCTTCCCTACTGTAAAAAAGCATCCACTTCCTATTAGGGGTGCACTGGCAGTGGCGGTTCCTCATATGGGCAATATGGGCAGCCGCACAGGGCGGCATTTGTGGAGGGGCGGCATGAGCGCCTGCAAAAAAAATAAAAATAAGAATAAATAAATAAAGAAATAAATAAAAATAAAAAATAAAATAAAATAAATCATAAAAGATCAATAAATATATTTTTATTAATAAAAAACCATCTATTGCATTTTCCATAAACCTTCCCATAAAAGACCTAAACAATGCAAAATGCTTCCAGATTAATATTATTGGGAATAAAGGCCCATACTTTAACATATGTAATGTTATTTTTCTGGGTTTGGTTAAATAGTGAAATGTATATTATTTATTACAGAACGAATCTTCACACTAAGCCACTAAGGTCTGTCAAATAACCGCAAATGGATAAGAAGAGGTCAAAGCTATCAGGTGCTCAGTTTAGAAAAAAGAGGAAAGAAGAAGAGGAGAAACGAGCAAAAGATAAAGGTATAGAGCTATGTCATCTACTCTTCACTGCTATATTGCACTGCTATTTTGTGATATAGCTTTCTGAGTCATTTGAAGTGTACTATTATGTATATAATTAGCCATTAACCAAGGAGGTTGTATTATTCATTTGTTTCCTATTCTAAAAGTTTAATAAATTGTGCTTAATAACATGTTAAATTAATTGTACTAGCCTATTCATGCATTGGTCTGTTATGTTCTATTTTACTATTTGCAGGGGCACTTTTGAAATATTTTGGAACACCCTCTGCCACTAGCCAGGATGAGAAGCCGTCTACTTCTGCCATTATTGAGGCTGAGGAGCCATCTACCTCCTCAGCCTCACATATGTCTCCACAAATGCAGTCTGATCCTGAGGATGAAGACCCATTTGCTTCTACTTCTCCCCGGCAGGACTCTTCAGGTGAGTTTGTGTGCACATATGTCTGTGAGTGTGTGCGTGTGTGTGTATGTGTATGTGTGTGCATCCCTGCAAAGCATTTTGCAAACAGTTATAAATTATAATGTTATTATCACTGGGTCTGGGTTACTGGGTATGTGTGGTGTTTCACCACCATAATTCCATAACACCACCACCATAACAAAGTGCTGTGAATAATGTGTTATCTAACTTAGGTGTGTATACTAATGAGTAATGCTCTTGTTCTTTCTATTAGAAATGCCTGGAGCAGAATCGCCTCCTGAGGATGAGTCTCTGTCCACCGACCCTGCTAACTGGCCTTCAGTTCTGACTGAGAGAATTTGGACACAACTGGTTTCCAGGGGACCAAGTCAAGTACCATCTGACTTTGTATTCCCTAGAAACGACAGTGACGGAAGAAGTTTCCACCATCAATACTTCAGGAAGTCATTGGTTAGTGGGGAAAATATAACCAGAAGTTGGTTGGTCTATTCCTTAAAAAACAACAGCCTTTTCTGTTTCTGTTGTACATTATTTTCCAAGAGGAAAATAAATTTAACAAGTTTGGGACTCTCGGACTGGAAGCATGCAAGCTCATTGCTCACATCACATAACAACAGTTCAGAACACCTAAATTCTATGAAAATCTGGAAAGAACTGGCAGTGAGGATGAGAAAGGGGGAGACCATTGACAAGCAGGAGATGGCACTTCTGGAGGCTGAGAAGTTGAGATGGAGAGCGGTGCTGACACGTCTCACTGCTATTGTGCATTCTCTGGCAGTTAGGAATTTGGCACTAAGGGGACATACAGAAAAATTGTTCTCACCATCAAATGGCAATTTTCTGAAAGAAGTTGAACTGATGGCACAATTTGATCCTATAATGCAAGAGCACATTAACCGTGTCCAAAAAGGGACCTCCAGTCACACCAGCTACCTCGGCCACCACATACAAAATGAACTCATTGATTTGTCGAGCAGCAAGACCATTTCAGCAATGGTGAGCGACATCAAACAATCAAAGTTTTTTTCAATAATTCTAGATTGCACTCCAGATATCAGCCACACTGAACAGTTGTCAGTTGTGATTCGGGTTGTGTCACTGGAGGGGAAGCCCCATATAAAGGAACATTTCATGGGGTTTTTGGAGGCAGAGGAGTCCACTGGTCAACATTTGGCATCTCTGATTCTGAAGAGACTGGAGGAGCTAAAAGTTCCTTTCATGGACTGTAGAGGACAATCATACGACAACGGGGCCAACATGAGGGGAAAAAACAAGGGTGTTCAATCCAGGCTCCTAGAAATTAATCCCAGAGCTCTGTTTGTTCCATGTGGGGCTCATTCTCTGAATTTGCTTGTGGCCGATGCTGCTAAGGGATCTATTGATGCCACAAGTTACTTTGGCATCTTGCAGAAGCTTTACAACTTGTTTTCAGCCTCCACACAACGATGGGCCATTTTGAAAAAACATGTGAACATCACATTGAAGATGTGGTCTGATACAAGGTGGGAAAGCAAGATCAAGAGTGTGGAGCCCCTGAGATATCAGGCAGCTGCAGTGAGAGATGCACTGATCGAGGTGAGGGACCACACCAAAGACTCTGTAATAAAGGTCGAGGCTCAATCTCTGTCAGAGGAGGTTGGGTCATACCGCTTCGCCATTTGTTCAGTGGTGTGGCATGACCTGTTGTGCCAAATTCAGCATGTGAGCAAGCAGATGCAGTCTCCTAGCATGCACGTTGATGTTGCAGTAAATCTCCTAAAAAAAACAGAGAGAGGTCTCCGCAATTACAGGGCAACAGGTTTTGTGGCTGCACAAATGGCAGCCACAGATATCTGTGAACAAATGAATGTGGAGGCTGTGTTAAAACAAAAACGGCTGAGGTCCACAAAGCGGCACTTCTCCTATGAAGCATCTGATGAGCCCTTGATTGATGCTTTGAAGAAGCTGGAGGTGACATTTTTCAATGCAGTGGTTGATGCTGCAACATCAGCCATTCAGGAAAGATTTTCCACGTTGGAAATTGTGGGAGAGAAGTTTGGAGTGCTGACACATTTCCAAAATCTCACATTTGAGGAGCTGACAGAACAATGTGTGAACCTTAGTACTACACTACACTTTAAGGGACAATCTGACTTGGATGGCAGAGAGCTTGCACAGGAGCTGAAGAACTTGCCTGACTTGCCATCAAAGACCATATCCTTGCTTGAACTGCTGACATTTATCCATGAAAGGGAGCTCTCTGAAATATATCCAAATTTGTGGACTGCTCTCAGAATTGGTCTTACTCTTCCAGTCACTGTTGCTGAAGCAGAGAGGAGCTTTTCAAAGCTGAAGCTCATCAAATCCTACCTGAGGTCAACTGTCACAGGAACGCCTTACCGGTCTGGCCATCATCAGTATAAATCATACAATTGCTGAGCAGATTTCATATGATGATTTAATTCATGACTTTGCATCAAGGAAGGTAAGAAGAGTCAGGCTTTAGATGGCAGTTGTGCTGTGGTGCAATTTATTTTGTTTCTTGTTCAAAGTGTAGCATAATAATTACCCTCTCTTAAGTGTCTTATTCTATTTATGTGATAGAGCATTTGTACAATTTAGAAATTTGATTCTCTAGTTTATTTATGGCAGTTGTGCAATTTAATTTGTATTTTTCCTGTTCATAGTATCATAATTACATTCTCTTAAGTGAGTTATTCTATTTACGTGATGAAGGATTTGTAAAATTCAGAAATTTGAGTCTTTGTTTTGGTTCTGAAGTTCCAACAATTAGTCCAATAAAAAGTTATTTTGTGAAAGAGTTATGTCTGTCCTTTATTTTGGGGGGATTCGAATGTGTGTGTGTTGGTGAACAGGGGGGGGGGGGCGCTGAAGGTGAGGTTCGCCCAGGGCGTCATGTAAGCTAGGACCGCCACTGTGCACTGGATATGATATCCAGCTGGATATTCGGCCAGATATTGCGAAATATCCAGTATCTGGCAGGATATAGGTCATATCTGGTTGGATATAGGCCAAGACATTAGAAAATTAACACCTGTATGAAAATCTGCCATAATATGATAACAACACATTACAAATTAATATTTTATATATAAAAAAATGGAAAGCCCTCCAGGGCCCACCCCTAAACCAGTCCAGCAACACTTTTTATATTAAATCAACACAATACTGATGACAAGAATAAATAAAACATCTGTCCATCCTTAATGATTACAGTTCTATTAATATAATCAGAACTTTTTATAAAAACATCTAGGCGTTAAATTTTTTGAAAAGAGTAAAATATTGCTAGACCCCTGCACTTGCTTTCCATTCTTTTTTCTCCTTTTTTTTCCTTTATTTTCAAAACAATACAAAACATTACAAGCTTGACAAATGTAAAACAATACATTGTATACAATATAAAATGCCTGGAATAAAATCAGTGAATGGAGGGCAGTATTGTGTAGGTCAGATGCCGCATTCAGCCTGGAGGTCTTCAGAATAAAAAAACTCAACAACAGTGATTTATAACTTTTTTCCGTTGTGGTGCAGAAACAAGAGCATTTCTCCTCTTTTAGGCAATATTTGGGATCGCCTTGCTTCATAGATGTTTCCATATTCAGAAAACATTCTCTCTGAAAATACAGAGGATGTGGGTGTGCAGAGAAGCTTTGAAACAATAGTTTTAAGGAGAGAAAATTGGTCCACCTGCTTCCAAATTTGAACTGGACAGCGTTTCCTATCTATAAGAGGTTCAGATGCATATCGGTCTAACTCCCCTGCAATCAGTAGAACAGGAGCAGTCTTTTTTTCAACCTTTCTTCTCTTGTAACTTACTTCCCCAGATTGCTCTCCTTTTGTGATCTCCATAAAACATGCTTCAAAAATGTCCTCTTCGTCTTTCCTCTTTCACATAGGAGAACTGGAATTTGAGCTTCTTTCGCTTCCACTTTCATTAACTTCACTTTCATTTTCATTAGAATCATTACCACCTTCGGCATTTTCAATACCTATGACTTCTTCAATCAGCCAGGATTTAGCCTGCTCTTTTTGATCTTGTTGAAAGAAAGATAACTTATACCGCGGATCTATTGCAGTCGCAGTCACATAAGCCCTGTTTTTCATTATGTTCAAAGACTTCCCATCATTACTCTCCGACAAGAAACATGCTCGAAGAGAAGTCAGGAGTTCTCTCTTTGTTGTTTGAACACCTTGGTCATCATGGCCAATCTTTGAAAGAAATCTTTGTAAAATACAAATGCTTGGGATTACGGAAGACAAAGTTGATTTTTCCGAACTAATTTCCTGAGTTAGTTGGAAGAATAGTTTTAATATTTTAAGGAGATTTCGTATCAGTGTCCACTTGAAGGATGTGATGGTAGGTAATTCACTACGATCAGCCAAATACAGTTGCACTGGAATTTTTTATTTATATAATCTTTTTAGCAGCAAATATGCACTGTTCCAACGTGATGGGACATCTTGAACCAATAGGAGAGTCTCAAGATTTTGCTGCACTTGAATGTGTTTGAAATTGTTACAGGCCAAAGGAGAATGATTAAAGTGAGTTGCAAGGTGGTGACTTTTTGCAAGGATATCAATTACACTCCTCTGAACCATAATTGAGTCACTAATAACCAGTTGGAGTAAATGAATGCTGCAGTGTATTGAAGGTATTTCAGCCAGGTCACTACCAAAAGCCATATTACTAGCTCCATCCCTCACCAATAAATTTCTCTTATTTGCATCAAGATCCCAACTATCCCACATAGAGCAAAACTTTTCAGATATATTCTTGCTAGTATGCGACCCTGAGAAATGAGAGGCATCTACAGATCTACAGAAGCTAAGGCTAACAAAGACCCTAAGATCCACTCTAAGGTTAGCCCGAGAGAAAAGAAAGAGTAGGGGGTTAAGAGAAGAAAATAAGGGGTTAAGTAAGGAGGAACACCTATCACTTGTGGGTTAACATTCATTCAGAAAAAGAGAAAAAAGACTCACCATCATCATCCGCTGGCCACTGCCGACAAGTCAGAAAAATAGTCAGAGAAAATAGGAGAGGGGTGAAAGATGAAAAGAAGTAAAATAAGAATGCTTACAAACCATGCAAACACAGTCTTAACTCACTGTCATACCATGCAAACTACAAACATGCAAGAAAAGAGAGTTACAGACATGCAAAGTAAGGAGATAAGAAAAAAAAAGAAAAGTAGGTAAAGTTAAACAAAAAGTGGGTTAGTTTACGCTACGAGCTACATCTACGTTCATGTTAGTCTAATTTTTTTTTTTTTTTTTTTAATAATTTTATTGCTGGTATCACACGCTGACATGTCACAAGCTGGCATTAATCGTCAACAGACGCATCCTCAACCACCACCCCCAGAGCTCCTGTGACATTGTTTTTTTAAATTTTAAACAATGTTAATATTTTTAAAATGTCTGTCAAGACGGTTCTTAAACATATTAACGCTGGTAGAATGAACGACTGATGTGGGAAGATTATTCTATTTATCAATTACTTTAAACGTAAAGAAGTTTTTAGCGATATTAGTAATGAAACATCTGCCACGCAACTTAAATCCGTTATTGCGAGTATTACTATTATCAAAAGTGAACAATTTGTCAAAATTTATGTTATCGATGTTATTAATGATTTTGAAAACTTCAATAAGCTCCCCCCTTAATCTCCTAGTTTCGAGTGAATACAGGTCTAGCTCTTTAAACCTATCTTCATAAGGCTTGTTGCACAATGATGGAATAAGTTTCATGGCATGATGCTGAACCCTTTCTAACCTATCAATATCCTCACGCAAGTATGGGCACCAAAACTGAACGGCATATTCTAAATGAGGCCTGACTAGGGACTTGTAAAGGGGCAATATAATATCCTTTGATTTAAATTCAAAATTACGCACTAAGAAGCCTAACATCCTATTAGCTTTTGCGCAAGACTCCAGGCACTGGTTCCTAACCTTTAAATCCTTAGATACGCGTAAGCCTAAATCTACTTCCTCATCAATGCTCGCTAACTCCCTATCATCCATCGTGTACGTGTAATTATTGTTGCGAGAACCTATATGCAAAACTTTACATTTGTCTACATTAAATTGCATCTGCCACTTATCTGTCCACTCCATAATCCTATTTACATCGTCTTGGATCCTATTTCTATTGTCCTCATTAACAACCTTACCGCCTATTTTAGTATCATCCGCGAATTTTGACACGTTACTAGTCAATCCTACATCTATGTCGTTAATGTAAATTACGAATAGCAATGGGCCTAACACTGAACCCTGTGGGACACCACTACCTACATCTAACCACCTGGATTCACTACCATTAACTATGACCCTCTGCCTCCTAGCACAAAGCCATTCTTCTAACCATTTAGCTACCTGACTGCGTATACCATGCGCTTTGACCTTCGCAATTAGTCTCCTATGCGGAACTGTATCGAACGCCTTTTTAAAATCTAAATAAATAACATCAGCTGCTCTATGCCTATCGTATTCGCGCATGTAGCACAGCATCGTATCTTTCAAAATCTTTACCTATCCAGTGACCCGATAATGATACAAAACTTTCTTGAGAGGTTGTGTATGTCTATATATCTGAAGAAAAGCTGACATGCTTTACTTCTTCCAGCTTCTGAGCAATTTTAGACTTGAACTCATTATAAAGACGAGGAATTATAGTATCAGAGAAGTACCTTCTGCTCGGTAAGAGATATCTGGGTTGGAGGTAGGCCATTAGATCAATAAAACCATCATCTTCAACTAAAGTAAATGGCTGGTTGTCCAAAGCCATCATCATGCCAATTTTACGGTGAATCATCACAGACCTGGAGTCATTGATGTCCCATATTTTTTTAGATGAAAAGCTTTCCTCTATTGAGATCTGCTTACTCATTTGGTCCATTTTCTTTTCTTTCAGAGTACTACCAGTAGAAGTTGATGGTCTAGCCCATATTCTATCTCTGCCTATTTACTTTGATTCAGTCGCAGCTATTCTTTTTTTTCATTTTTGTTTTTGGCTTCAGCATACTCTTTTGGGTGATTAATCTTCAAATGATTATGAAGAGGTGTTGTGCTAAAAGACTTTTGGCCACCTTTCTCATCCAACGTTTGATAATCTTTTGGCAAATATTACACTTTGCAGTGATATCACTAGGATCATTTGTTGTATACAGTGACCACACAAAACTTGTCATGATTAATACTTAATAGTTTAATAAAACACAAGAACCTGAAAGAGAACAAAACAATTAAACATCTGAATATACTTAAATTATTATTTATCTTATATTTGAGGGGGGGCTTGCCCCCAATGCAAAACAAAATATAGTAATATGAGTGTAAAAATAATACGGTACCTAATAATATATATCCAGCTGGATAGATATGGCCATATCCGGCATATCCAGTATCCGGCCAGATATGAAAAATTCATATCTGGTGCACCCCTACTTCCTATCTCCCACCCTTGAGGGTGGTGGATAAGTACCCACCTAATAATATGGATGAAAACCCTGTACACCTACAGCTGCATGGTAAATGGTCCATGAAATATTTCAACAACTGTTATTAGCTATTTGATGATGGATGTGACATTAACTACAATTTTTATTTAACTTCAGGTTATGCCTAGTTGTAAGACATTTTATGTGCACAGTAACTATTACAAGCCTTTTGATAAGATAGTAATTTAGAGCTTAGTTTCATTGTCATTACGCAGCTGTATGAAGATCATGAATTTCTTTATCCTTATTTAAAACTTATTTAATTGTAGTTCTTTGAAAGGATTTTCTAAAAATTGTCTTTGTGTATCAGTTATCAGTAAAGTGGTAATTTGAAAATTTATAACCCAGAGCAAATATTGAAGCATACAAATTAATTAGGGTTACATATAATGAATCATACATGTTTAGGATTCAAATGTCATGAAAACTTTATATAAAAATATGCAGAATCTGAATTATTCACTCAACTACTCTACTCTTCTCTCATTCAAAGCACTTTCAGCTTGTAAAATTTTTATTGTCTTTAAAGAGGATATTGTTGTAGATGTTGATAACTAATATAAAGTTGACAATTTTGAAGACAAAAGTGAATAATGAGTAGATTGCAAGAGTTACGGTATACTTAGCATATGTGAATTTCATCTTACATTTGTCTAGATATTCATATTTAATATTAGTAACTAAATTGGTGTTGCTTGGATGGATTAATAAGCCAAATCTTCAAGCCTTCCCCAACAAGGCTCATTAAAAAAGTTATTCCAATATATCTCTAAAAATATATGAAATTAGTTAAATCTATGTTAAATTTTCATTTCAGTTTTAATGCACACAAAGATTGTGAATATGCCTTAAAGAAGATTCACCAAATTGAAATATTTGGAATAAGAATTTCTGCCAAGTATTATGATTCTGTTAAACAGCATATTCCATCTTGTACTAAAATAAGCAACTTCAGGTAAGAAAAGTATTTAGTTTCAGTGAAGCATTGATAATACAGACCTTGGTTAATTGTAATATGAATTATGGGACTTTTGCTACTACAAAAAATTTTTTTTTTAATTAGTAACACATTGTCTTTTCATCATTAAATTTCTTAATTCCATTAAGTGACCTAATTTTAGCAATGTTAAAACTTTACACATTAATGTAGACCATAGCTTTGTTTTGCTTTTTTTAAAAATTTACTAAAGCCACTGAATCAATGAATAAAGGATGGAGGAGGGACAATTTTGTTGAATGTTGAAAGATATTGAAAGGGGAGTTCCAAGACAATTGACCCAGAGACAGACATCCTACCCCAAGGGAATTAACTGGAATTTGGTACATACGGTAGTTTTAGCCAGAGAAAACGAAATTGCAAATCTTAGGCTGGTCCATCCAATAGTTTTTGAGATATGGGTCAGGTCAAAGTCAGGTCACCATGACCCTGCTTTTTTTAAGGTCAAATATCTTAACTATTTTTTTAGAATATTTCAGTCAACCTATTATATCTTTGAAATCGGAAGAGACTGAGGATTGATTCCAAAATATGAATGTTTCATTGTTGTAGAGTAATAAATAAAAATTTGGTCACATGACCTTTATTTAAGGTAAAATTTTGACCTTTAGTGGATCACTTCATAAAAATTTTTATAAAATTAAAATTAAAGAGAAATCATTTTTCTGCATAAAACAATAATAAAATATTGGTATATAGAGCTCATAAAGGTAGAAATTATCTAAAATCATCAAATATTTTTGAAAATTTTAACCATCCCTACAGTTTTCTATTAATAAACCTGAATAAAACAAAAGATGAATTATGATTTTTTTCTTCTTAGAGGCAAAATAGAATAGTATAAATTTGTAGAATAATAACAATTATCAAATATTAGAAGTGATAAATGCAGTAACATTTTAAGAAATTTAAACCATGTAAATAAATCAAAGTTTTGCCAATATCCCTTAAGGAGGCATAAAAAGAGAATATTTATAGGATTAGAATCTGTCTCTTCATCATATTCAGAGAAAGTTCATGACTTTATTAAAGAAAAAAAAGTCTCTTATGCAGTAATTGCATGAATTATATATCAAGCAATCTAGACTTGATTTTTGAGTCTTCAGGCAGGGGGACAAAAGGAACACAAACTCGAGGGATTTTGAAAGAGGTATCATCAAGTCACTCTGAAGATAGCAATTCAAATGAATCTTTCAATGAATCTTCAATCAGTAATAATCCTGAAACAGCAGCAGCAGTTCATGTGAAAGACATTCTTCCTTTGGTCAATGGAGAAACACCTGCTAACAAGTAAGATCCAACTTAGGCTTTGTTGTTTGTGTTTTACTTTTTTCTTTTTTGTTCATGCTTGTGTACATAAAAATAGGACTTAGATGTGTTTACAATTATCCATACACAGTTTTTAGGCTTGTAATTAGTAATAATATATTCAAATTTCAGAAGACTTGAGTAAAAACAAAGGGAATCAAAGGGTTCATCAAAACTTCAAGGAGTTATTACTGGTGTCAAAAGAAAGCTAGAAGCCATTTACTAAACTGATATAAATGGTGGATCCAGATACTGGTGCAGGAAATAAAACAATTAAGGAAAGACTTCAAAGGTATGGTACCTACTATGTATCATATTGATATTTTTCTTTTAAATTATATTACCACACATTTACATTTCTACTAATTCATTTTACTTAGAATTTACCTTATGAAAACATTTCAGTATGCGGTGAATGTTTGGCTAATTTCATTATTTACAGGTATGAACAGATGATGGGAGAATTAGTGATATCGTATAAAACATCAAATTATTCTGAAAAGTTGCAAATTCTCTCATTCTTCTTCACAATTAAAGAGGGAGAAGAATTATTTGGAGCCTCAAATAGAATGGTAAAGAAAAGTGGAGAACTGAAGAAAAAATTTGGTATTCTTCTGAAAGTACCAAATATGAGCAAAGGGAAAGTAATAATAGAAAAAGACAAGGAGAAAGTAAGAGAGTTCTCTGAGTTAGAGGAAGTAAGTAGGATATGCTCAGGTAAGAAGGATTGTATTAAAATTAGAGATGTTGTATTTTTTCACCATTTACAACAAAAAGGCTTCTATTGAGAAACTTGAAGAATTATTTGAACTTTATAAGAAAACCAGGATAATCGCAAAATAACATTTTCTAGTTTTGCCAACTTTAGGCCTCCCATACTGTATGTTAGCAGGTGGAAGTGTATGAAAGGTCTACTGATGAAGCTAATGTTGTCCAAGAAAGAGTGAAGGAGGGTGAAATCTCTGAGCATGATTGGAAAGTTGATTTTGAGGTTTCAACAACTGGAAATTATGTTGCATGTATATATGAAGTTTATGGTTAGGGATTGTTGAAGACTACTCGGAAGAATACAATGATTAGCTAATTAATTTCTTACAACCTTCTTCTATTGCCCCAAGTTATAGCTTCCCAATGAGAAAAGATTCATGGTATATACGTGAAAACATAGTGCACATGATGAGCACACCAACTCTTAAAGGTAGTGTAAGAATTAAATATTCTTTCAATAAAAGGAATTAATGGAGAGTTTACGCCGAGTAAGGCTTCTTCTATAGGCCATCTAAGGATTAATGTATACATAGCTTTGTAAGATATACCTAATAAAAATTAGTATGTAAGTCTAAGATGGCAAAGATTGACTGCTTAGTTCCAAGCCTATTGTTATGTATTTAACCTAAACAAAGTGTACAGATTGTAATCCAAGGCCTACATTTCTATCATAAATACTTCCATATTCATCATATTTCTACCATAAATACTTTATGTATTTTGATGAAATGAAAAATTAGTCATTATGTAGGCTACTTGGAAATAAACAATAAAATGGTCAAAATTTGCCTATAATACCTGTTAAGTCCTACCTTTTATAAGTTCTATATACCAATATTTTATAATTTTATGCAGAAAAATGATTTCTCTTTAATTTTAGTTTTATAAAAATTTTTGTGAAGTGATCTGCTAAAGCTAAAAATTTGACCAATTCGGGAACTGCTTCCTCCTCTGGTCCCTCTTCCCCTCCTCGCTCTTCTGTTAAATGACCCATTGCCAGCCCCCTGTGTGTGGGTCTCTCTGCCAAGCTTCCTTGCTCAGGTTCCCCATCTCCTCATCCTCATTCCTTCTTTGACCAGTTCTCTTCCTCCCACCTCCAGTCATCCCTCCCACCTCCAGTCATCCCTCTCATTTTGCCAGCTCCTCCGAGTTCCCGTTTCCCTTCGCAACTGTCCCCTTCCCTCCTCCATTCCTGATGGTGGTCATGCGGCCTCTGAAATTCAAGTTCATGCTGACATCCACCCTCTTTCCCCTTCACCGCCCTGCTCCTTCTTTGACTTCGCAATGCCCTTGGCATCTTCACTGCCACCCCGGAAACTGGATTCACCCCACCCTGCTTTGCACCCCTTTTCTCCTCCTCCCCGCTCCCTCTATGGAAAAACTATATGCTTACAACATGGTATCGTATGTGGTACCTTTATTTCTTAATTAAATACAAATTGTTAATTCATTGAATTAAATAACTGCAAAATTGCCTTGGGATTGGTGACATAGCCTATTGGGAATGAAATTAATTATCTTACATAGAACCCCATATGTAGGCATTGGGCCTGCATGACAACAAGAAAACCAAATTATTTAGTATAAATATTTTCCATTGCTGACTCCTGGAAATTACTTTGAGAGAAGAGTCAACGAACTTTGTAAAATCAGCAAATTCCTAAGATGATGATTTATATTTTGCAGTACTCGGAACTGCTTATGTTAAGCGATGCTTTTAAGCAAGGAAGATGTACCATACTTAATCTTCCTATAAGTTCTGAGTGAATAACAAGTAATATAAATCTAATAACTCGAAAGGATAGGCATATACTTTCAGGAATTTAAATATAGTGATTGCCTATATTAATTAAATCAAATCAACTCATTGTGTAACTCCATTGTATAGCGGCCCTATATCGAAAGAGATCGTCGCGCCCTACAACCAAAAGCGAGACCCAATGAAATAAGGTAAGGTAAGGTAATTTCTTTCTTTACCATTAGGCAGCGCTAAAATACCGAAGGTAAATAAATTTAACATTAACCAATTAAAACACTACCTAACGAGGTCCTTTGGAAGACCTACACATACATAACTCTTTAATGAGAAAATGTAGGGTTTTGTTGTTAACTCTCCACTGAAATCTGCTGGAAATTTTCAATGGATGAGGGTCAACAGGCAATCAACCCATAGCCCTATATAGTTTTTTCATACCCTCCTTGACCTCCCGATGCCTCCAGAATTCTCGCCTCTACCTCAGAAGTTGGATTCACAACCAAACTCCCTCCATCTCCTTTCATCCATTCTTCGACCACCCCTTCCTTAACCCGCCCCACAGTTTTGTTGCTCATTCTTCTGGTCACACTTTTAAGTCTCGCCTGATTACGTCTCTCTCCCCCCCTGTATTTTGCTCTTGATGGCAGCTATCCTTCAGTGGAATTGCTGAGGCCTTCTCCCTAATTGGGAGGATTTCCTTCACATTATCCAGGATTTTAATTCAGTGTGTCTCTGCCTTTAGGAGACCCAACTTGGGGTTTGACCCCTTGCACCAAAGCTGGGCACTTGCGGTTTTTTTTGCGGTACTGCGGTACTACCGCACTACCAAACTGGTACCGCATAATGCAGTACCGCAAAAAATGCGGTAGCGGTACTGCTGTACTTTCAGCAATCCTTTGCGGTACTGTGTTATGCGGTACCGGTTTGGTAGTGCGGTAGTACCGCAGTACCGCAAAAAAACCGCAAGTGCCCAGCTTTGCCTTGCACCCTCTCTGAAGGTTTTCTTTGTCTCTCTCCTCCCCCTCCTTTCGATGCAGCCCTCCATGAGGGTACAGACGTTTTTGTCTGATCTGATGTGCTGTCTACTCCCCTTCCCCTCTACACCCCTCTCCAGGCTATAGCAGCCTGGGTTTTCCTTGACTGTTTATATTCATTTTGTTATCTACATCTCCCCCTGTCACAGGAACTTTGTTAATGACCTTTGTTCTTCTCTTGCAGCTTCTTCCCCCCTTCCTCCTCCTGGGAGACTTCAACGAGCACCATCCTCTGTGGGTTGATACTGTCACCAATCAGTGGGGTGGTGGTGGTGGTATTGATGTCTCCCTTCTCTCAACTACTTCTGTCTGTCTTCTCAACACTGGCCAGCCCACAGCTTTTCACCTCCAGACCCATACATTCTCCTCCACAGATCTTTTGCTTACTTCTCCACCCGCCTTCCTTGATTTCTCTTCGTCTATCGTTCCAGACCTTTACGATAGTGACCATTTCCTCCTCCTCCTCAGTATGCCTGGACCCTCGACTCTTTTGCTCTTCTTACCCGATGGTGTCTCGCTAAAGCTGATTGGTCTCTTTTCCGCTCTGAAAGTCAAACCTATACAGTTTTAAGCAATTTCTCAATGGTCGATGCTGCCTCCACCTACCTCACCAATCACATCACTTATGCCGCTCTAACCTCCATTACCAGCTCTAACATTTCCCCACACCTCTACCCCTTCAGTTCCATGGTGGACCCCGACATGTGCTCTGGCCATCGAGCCAAGAAGTTGGCCTTTTGCTGTCTCCAGCGCAATTCATCCCTTGTAAATTCAATAGCTCTCAAACGTGCATGGTCCGTGAAGTCTGCCCCCTTTCTTAGCGAGTTTACGTCTCCTCTCTCACCTTCAGCACCCCCGTCCTTCCGAATCTGGAACAAGATTTGGAAAATTTCTGGTAAATCCTCTTTTGATCCTCCTCCTGTCCTTACAATAGGCGGACACCCACTGTCGTCTCCTACTGCAGTTGCTGATGCCTTGGCCTCAACCATTGCTTCCATCTCCCGACATGACCATCGTGATGTAAGGCTTTGCTTGTTCACTTCCCTCACCTTTTTCAGACTCCCAATAATTTACCTTATAACTGCCTTTTTTTCCATGTCGGGACTGCAATCGGCGTTGGCTTCCTGCAGCAACTCTGCTCCTGGCCCCGATGGCATTCATTTTGATATGCTTCACCACCTACACTCTTTGGTTCTTTTCCTTCTCAACCTCTATAATTGGATTTTGGTAGAGGGCACCTTCCCCTCCTGTTGGAGGGAAGCAGTGGTGCTCTCTTCCCCTAAACCCGGTAAGGACCCGACATCTCCCCTTAACTACCGTCCGATAGCCCTCACTAGCTGCCTCTCAAAACTTTTATAGAAGATGGTTTCTTGGTGTCTGGTGTGGCACCTAGAACCACAATTTACTTTCTCCTACACAGACTGGTTTTTGCAGGAGCCACAGCACCACTGACATCTCAGGTCAGTTGGAGACTGTGGTCCATGTGTCATTTGCAGAGTGGTGTCACCTTTATGCAGTCTTTTTATTTTGAGAAAGTGCATGGATCTACTGAAAATTTATCTCTTGTGTTTCCGAGGTTTCTCCTCTCCTTTCCTTTATCTTCAACTTTTTGTCTTCCTGTTCCTTTCGTGTTCAGGTGGGTACCTCCCTCTCTTCTTTTCTGTGGGCATGAGGGGCCCATTCCTTGGCCGGCTTGTTCGCCCAATCTAACCCCTTTTGACTTCTTCCTCTGGGTCTATGTCAAAAATGACATTTTGTTCTACCAATGGCAACAACTTTGGAACATTTGAAGGAAAGGATACATAAGGCTGTTAAAAAAGTTCAGCATGATATGCTACAAAATGTATGGAGGGAAATAGAATACCATTTTGATGTTTGCAGAGCCACAAAGGAAGCTCATATTGAACTTCAGTAGCTTGGCTTGTAAATAAAACTTCTTGAGTTCTTTATTTGTATAGCTTACTTTTTGCTGTAGCTTTTAGTTTTATATATATATATATCGGGTGGCCCAAAAAAAATGGCACCAATTTTGAGAAGTGATATCTCAATAACCATTGCAGCTAGAGACTTAACAAAACAACCAAATGAAAGATAATTCTTTTCTCTTTAAATACTTATTCTATGGCTTGATGGTTATAAGCCCATATAATGCCCGAAATTGGCTTCCAAAAAAAATATACAAAAAAAAGTTGCGCATTTATATTTATTCCTTGATCCTAATTTTAAATGAAATTTTTCTATTCCAGACCCCTCAAGATGGGATTGAGAGAATCTGATAAGAACATTATACAAGCACTACGTGAAGAAAAAGGATATTCATTAAACATAATCCTTTACGAATTTCCAAATAGAAATTGGAAAAAAAGAACTGTGGCACATTTTTTACAAAAACTTAAAGAAACCGGCAGCAGTCAACGGCGTCTGGGAAGTGGTCGACCAGAAACTATTAGAACGCCAGAAAACATTGAAAAAGTAAATGAAATGGTTTTAAGTCAAGAGGAACAACCGGGAACAAGTAAAAGTGAACGTGAAGTTGCGAAAGAAACCGGGATTTCACGTTCATCAGTACAGCGAATTATTCGCTGTACTGATGAACGTGAAATCCCGGTTTCTCTTTCGCAACTTCACGTTCACTTTTACTTGTTCCCGGTTGTTCCTCTTGACTTAAAACCATTTCATTTACTTTTTCAATGTTTTCTGGCGTTCTAATAGTTTCTGGTCGACCACTTCCCAGACGCCGTTGACTGCTGCCGGTTTTCTTTAAGTTTTTGTAAAAATGTGCCACAGTTCTTTTTTTCCAATTTCTATTTGGAAATTCGTAAAGGATTATGTTTTAATGAATATCCTTTTTCTTCACGTAGTGCTTGTATAATGTTCTTATCAGATTCTCTCAATCCCATCTTGAGGGGTCTGGAATAGAAAAATTTCATTTAAAATTAGGATCAAGGAATAAATATAAATGCGCAACTTTCTTTTGTATATTTTTTTTGGAAGCCAATTTTGGGCATTATATGGGCTTATAACTATCAAACCATAGAATAAGTATTTAAAGAGAAAAGAATTATCTTCATTTGGTTGTTTTTTTAAGTCCCTAGCTGCAATGGTTATTGAGATATCACTTCTCAAAATTGGTGCCATTTTTTTTGGGCCACCCGGTATATATATAAAACTAAAGGCTACAGCGAAAAGTAAGCTATATATATATCAGAGGCAACGGCAGGGGTCAGGCAGGTCAGGCTCAGAGCCTGACCTAACTTTAAAAGAAAAATAAATTTAATTTCTTGGTCATCATGTAAAATTTAAATTTGTGTATTTCAAGGATCTATTTATTATGGTCACTTTTATTAGAGCAATATAAATTTTAGAATGCCGCATTGTTTCCTTCTCTCCATGTGCCGCTGCTTTGGGCAAAGTCAGACTTGTTTTATGAGGCCTGAGCGACTGAGCACATTAAGCCACAAAGCCAGGTCAGGCATCATTTCTGATGCCTTGCATCACACTTATGAAAAAATGAAACTTTTACGAAATTTAATGTAATTTAAAATCAACATTAGTATAGCATCTGTCAAAACAATCAGATAAGTATATAATTTTGTCAATCTATTTTTTCAAAGAGAAAAGCGAGTTTTTCAGTTTACAAGTCAGGCATATTTCTAAGTGCCTAACATTACACTGGATGCCAAATCACATCCTCAGAAAGCTGTTTGAGTGAAAATAGAAATATGTGGCAACTATGAATTGCGCACGGCTTTCCTCATTGTCAGTTACCTCAGGGACCGTGTCGTATTCATTTCAATGCATTTGAATTTTTTTTCTTTTGTGTGTGTGTGTGTTTTTTTCTTTTTTTACTCGACCTTAGATACCCATTTACATTGAAGTACATTTATAAAGATCCTGATTTTACTGCCTGCAAAAATGTCAAAGAACTGCTAAAATTATGCATTGACTTAGATTTAGAAAAAGCTTTTAGCGAATCTGCAAAACTGTTTAGATTGATTTTAACTATACCAGTGAGCAGTGCATCCACAGAGAGAAGTTTTTCAACATTAAATCAAATTAAGACGTATCTAAGGAACAGAACTGGTCAGGAAAGACTAGTACTGTATATTTAGCAAGAATTGCAATAGAGAAATAAATTGTGGTTTCCCTGGAGAGGCAAAAGATTCTACATGACAAGGTCATTGAAGAATTTGCATTGAAACAGAGGAGGTTGGAGTTTATGTATAAATACCTCATGGTAGATTAAATATGATGAAGACATTCTCTAAGGACATAATAAAATACAAGTTACTGTATTATAATTATTAAACAATTTATTGATTTAGTAGGCTTTAAGTAATTTTTGAAAACAAAAGCAAAATTATTTAAAAAACAAAATTTACATATTCATTAATATGAATTCTATCAAAGTCATATCAAGCCCATAATGCTTGTGCTTGACCTCTGTGAAAAGTCTGGCGTCGCCCCTGATATATACGGTATATATATATATGAAAATGAAAAGGTTTATTGGCAGACTATAGTCCATATGACAAATATTATTAATACAATGACAGTTCACGTACTAAGGATATAAAAATATACACAATTGATTAGAAATAATACAGTAATGTTGAAGTTAAGTGGAGCTACAAACAGACGTTTTTGTACCAAGAAGTCCATAGCTTAGAGGATAAATGGCAGGACTCATGGATAGCTTGGATAATCGGGTTGGTTGAGTTTTTAATTCTTTGCATTAGACTGTATTGAGCATGTCTTGTTACCTCCGGGAAGCTCGGGACATTGCAGGTAGCAAACATTTGCGAAGCTGAGCATCTCAGGGGTAATTTATGTAAGAGTCTAAAAGACCTGTTGTACAGCAAATTTAGAGTTCTGCCAGAACCTTTTTTATAATTCATCCAGAGTTGCTGTCCATATATATTACTGCAGAAAGTACGAAAGAGAGGGTCTTTAGCTTCACTTGTACAGAACCAAAAGTTCTTTATAGTCATATTCGCTTTAGCATAAAGGCTTCGAGATTGTTTTCTTATATCCGAGTCATCACTGAAGGTGCTGGTAATAGTTTGACCCAAATACTTAAACTCTTGTATTTCCTCAATTACTTCACCTTTCATTTTAAACCTAATGTCAGCTGGCTGATTATAGCTTTTCGGATGAAATTGCATAACCTTAGTTTTTGTAACATTGAAAAGAATATCATATTTCTGCGAATACACTTTGCAGACTTTTAGTAGCCAATCTAGACCTTTAACAGAGGGACTTATTAACACCATATCATCGGCACCATTGTTAATGATGATGCTGATGATTGATAAGGCTGGGGTCACCATGATCTTTTTGGATCGAATAGTGTTATTAATTAGGTTGATTGATAAAATGAGTTTTCTTCCTTTATTAAACAAAATAAGTGATTTATGAATGAGACAAAATGTAAGTTGGTTGTTTATAGTTGAAATTAAATGTGCACTTGAATAATGACTAATATGATAATGACTTCAATATTAATAACACGCGAAGTAATGATTAGTCTATATAAAGCTAGGTGAATGACACCAGGCCAAAAATGAGGCCTGTAGAATGAATGTTCACATGATGATGGCTTTCGTGTCACTTGTTCTTGAGAGAGAGAGAGGGTGCCAGGGAAAATTTTGTAAAAGTTTATTTTTCTTTCAACTATCCTAGCAGTAGTAGAAAACTAGATAGAAAAGTAGAAGGCTCTCTCCCCACCCTCCGCTCCATCCCTGCCAGAGGCAGGTATGGAAAAGGTTGAAGAAAATACCTTGACCCTGGAAAAGTAGCCAAGGAAATTTTACAGGAAAGTGGAGAATATATAAATAGCTCTATATTTAGCTTGCTCACAGAGACACCGTGCAAGCGATCTCCTGCAGAGTTATCATATGTTTTAGTCTTAAACTATGAGAGTATTCAGTACTTTGTCTAGCCTATTTTTAAACACATTTACACTTGACTGGAAACAACCTCTGAGGGAAGTTGGTTCCAGATATTAACTATTTTATAGGAAAAGAAATTTCCGCAGACTGAGGTCCTAAATGTCTTTACACACTCAAATAGTGTGCAAGATTTCGTCTACCCTTTTCTTGAACTGATCCACAGAGGAACTGTTCACAACTTCCGAAGGTAACCTGTTCCATGTGTCACAGATCTTATACGTAAAGTAATTCCCACACACACACACTAGTCCCAACATTGGCCCCAAGCTTGGTGTCATCAGCGAATTTGGCGATCCGACTGACGATGCCACCGTCGATATCATTTATGTAAATGATAAACAACAGTGGCCCCAAAACGGAACCCTGAGGAACCCCACTAGTGACCGAAGCCCAACCCGAACTAGCCCCTTTAATTACCACCCTCTGCCGCCTGTTCCTCAGCCAGTTTTCAATCCACCTACCTATTTCCCCACCGATACCCAGCGCGCACCCACGGGTGCGGTCTTTGCGAAACATTCTGTACCCTGGAATTTCGAACTCCCCAACGTAGTCCCTACGATCAGTATGAATCCAGGACTCGGTGATAGCAACGATATCCTGGTATTCTGATGCTAAGAGCGCCCGTAGCTCGCAAAACTTGTTCCTGATCGACCTAGCATTAAAAAGCATTGCACGGAGGGAGCTTCCCCTATTCTGACCGCCCCCTAGCACGACCCGTTTCCCGAACAGCCAGGGCTGTCGGGAGTTGAAGAGCCCCTCACTAACGAGGGGGCAACTTCCGCAGGAGCCTGAGCCCCCTCCAACGTAGGAGGAGGGTCACCCACCTGTACCTGGACGCACCCTTCAGTTGAAGGTACGTCCGCCACCGGCTCATCATCATCCCTCCCCGGTGGGGGCCCATCATCTCTCCCCGGACTCGACCTCACCATTCTGTATAGGTGCCGGTCGAGCAGCGCGCCTAGCACACCTTTACCCTTGTTATTGAGGTGGACACCATCTCTCTGGTAAAGGTCCCACCTACCTGAAAATGCGTCGAAGGGGTCAATAAACCTCACGCCCAGCGGGACGCACAAGTCTTGCACCCTCTCGTTGATGCCAATGACCTTACTGAGTGCGTGGTCACTGGCAGTCATTCGCGGTAAAATTCCCATTAACATTCCCCTGTCTGTCTTCAGTTTTAGATCATCCGCAAGAGACATGATCTCGGTGATGATCCCCTCTGAAAGACCTACCCTACCGCCTTTGAGGAACAGGTCGTTGCCACCAGCGTGGACAACGATCGCAGTCCTCCGACTAGCCACGCGCATCTTCTCTACCTCCTTCCTTAAGTGCGCCGTTCCCCGCCCAGGTAAGCACCTTACCTTCCTCCCATCCCAGTTTGCAGAAGCAAAGTACTTCTCCTGGCCCCTGATCTGCGAGTCCCCAATCAAAACGGTGTCTTCCTCTTTCGAGCACAGGAGACTAAAGCGGTTAGAGGTCTTGACAGGGGCAACTCGGGTCTCAGGCTTCGGCTTCGCAGCCTTCTTGCCCGAGACCTTTCGAAACCTGTCGCCACCCATACACGCAGTTACACCACCCGACCCACCCCGACAGAGAGAGAGAGAGAGAGAGAGAGAGTGTGTGTGTTACAAGGAGTTACAAGGAAAAGAAGCACCTCAAAAAGCCTTGCGGCCCATACCGAGGAGGTACCAATGGCAACGGGTGCCAGGAAAAATTTTGTAAAAGTTTATTTTTCTTTCAACTATCCTAGCAGTAGTAGAAAACTGGATAGAAAAGTAGAAGGCTCTCTCCCCACCCTCCGCTCCCTCCCTGCCAGAGGCAGGTACGGAAAAAGTTTGAAGAAAATACCTTGACCCTGGAAAAGTAGCCAAGGAAATTTTACAGGAAAGTGGAGAATATATAAATAGCTCTATATTTAGCTTGCTCACAGAGACACCGTGCAAGCGATCTCCTGCAGAGTTATCATATGTTTTAGTCTTAAACTATGAGAGTATTCAGTACTTTGTCTAGCCTATTTTTAAACACATTTACACTTTGACTGGAAACAACTTCTGAGGGAAGTTGGTTCCAGATATTAACTATTTTATAGGGGAAAAAAAAAAAAAAAAAAAAAAAAAATCGCAGACTGAGGTCCTAAATGTCTTTACACACTCAAATAGTGTGCAAGATTTCGTCTACCCTTTTCTTGAACTGATCCACAGAGGAGCTGTTCACAACTTCCGAAGGTAACCTGTTCCATGTGTCACAGATCTTATACGTAAAGTAATTCCCACACACACTAGTCCTAAACCGTTTCAAATCCAACTTCCAACCATTGTTGCGAGTTGGGTTATCATTTAAACTAAACATACTTCTAAAATCGACATCGTTGAACCCGCGTAAGAGCTTGAAAACTTCGATCAGTTGACCGCGCAGCCTCCGAGTTTCGAGAGAGAGAGAGAGAGAGAGAGAGAGAGTTACAAGGAGTTACAAGGAAAAGAAGTACCTCAAAAGGCCTTGCGGCCCATACCGAGGTGGTACCAATGGCAACGGGTGCCAGGGAAAATTTTGTGAAAGTTTATTTTTCTTTCAACTATCCTAGCAGTAGTAGAAAACTGGATAGAAAAGTAGAAGGCTCTCTCCCCACCCTCCGCTCCCTCCCTGCCAGAGGCAGGTACGGAAAAAGGTTGAAGAAAATACCTTGACCCTGGAAAAGTAGCCAAGGAAATTTTACAGGAAAGTGGAGAATATATAAATAGCTCTATATTTAGCTTGCTCACAGAGACACTGAGCAAGCGAACTCCTGCAGAGTTTTCTGAGGTTTTAATCTTAAACTATGTGTGTGTTCAGTACTTTGTCTAGCCTATTTTTAAACAGATTTACACTTTGACTGGAAACAACCTCTGAGGGAAGTTGGTTCCAGATATTAACTATTTTATAGGAAAAGAAATTTCCGCAGACTGAGGTCCTAAATGTCTTTACACACTCAAATAGTGTGCAAGATTTCGTCTAACCTTTTCTTGAACTGATCCACAGAGGAACTGTTCACAACTTCCGAAGGTAACCTGTTCCATGTGTCACAGATCTTATACGTAAAGTAATTCCCACACACACTAGTCCTAAACCGTTTCAAATCCAACTTCCAACCATTGTTGCGAGTTGGGTTATCATTTAAACTAAACATACTTCTAAAATCGACATCGTTGAACCCTCGTAAGAGCTTGAAAACCTCGATCAGTTGACCGCGCAGCCTCCGAGTTTCAAGCGAAAACAAGTTCAGGGCGCGTAACCGTCGATTGTAGCCCATATGCCTAACGGAAGGGATTAACTTTGTGGCCCTCGCCTGCACTCGCTCCAGCCTCTCAATATCTTTCCTGAGGGTGGGCGACCAGAACTGCACAGCATACTCCAGGTACGGCCGAACAAGGGAATTGTACAGTGAGAGCACAATCTCCTTGTTCCGAAACTGAAATTGCCTCCTGATATAACCCAATAGTTTCTGGGCTTTCTTTTCCACCTCTACACACTGTTTCGTAAACTTAAGGTCGCTGCTAATTAGCACACCCAAGTCCTTTTCTAAATCAGTCACCTCGATATTACTGCCCAACATCGAGTAGTCCGACTTTGGATTGGCGTAGCCAATGTGCATCACTTTGCATTTACCCAAGTTAAACGGCATTTGCCATTTTTCGGACCACTCTCCTATCCTACCTAGGTCCGCACGCAGTTCCTCGATCGCTTCGGGCGTCCCAACATTGGCCCCAAGCTTGGTGTCATCAGCGAATTTGGCGATCCGACTGACGATGCCACCGTCGATATCATTTATGTAAATGGTAAACAACAGTGGCCCCAAAACGGAACCCTGAGGAACCCCACTAGTGACCGAGGCCCAACCCGAACTAGCCCCTTTAATTACCACCCTCTGCCGCCTATTCCTCAGCCAGTTTTCAATCCACCTACCTATTTCCCCACCGATACCCAGCGCGCGCACTTTCGCCATTAGCCGGCGGTGAGGTACCTTATCAAAGGCTTTCTGAAAGTCGAGATAAAGTATATCAATCGCCCTACTCTTATCGTACTCACTCAACATGACGTGGAAAAACTCGAGCAAGTTGGTGAGACACGACCTATGCCGTCTAAACCCATGTTGGGAGTCCCCACGCAGCTTGTAGGAATCCAAATGGTCAACGATTCTATCAGCTATTATCCTTTCTAATAATTTACCTACAACTGAAGTGAGACTAATAGGACGATAGTTCCCTGGACTTTCGTGATCCCCTTTCTTAAAGATAGGGGTCACGTTGGCCTCCCTCCAGTCACCAGGCACCTGGCCCATCACCAACGATTTGTTGAAGACTGTAGCCAGGTGGTGAGCCACCTGGTCGCGCACTTCTCGCAAAACACTGGGGAGAAACTGGTCTGGCTCAGGAGCCTTAAACGCGCTCAGTTTGTCTATTCTATGAGCAACGACTGTCGCGGTACATCTAACACTATCCAGGCCAGCACCTCACGAGAGAGAGAGAGAGAGAGAGGGAGGGAGAGGGAGAGGGAAAGGGAAAGGGAAAGGGAGAGGAAGAGGAAGAACCTCAAAAGGCCTTCCGGCCCATACCGAGGAGGTACCAATGGCAACGGGTGCCAGGGAAAATTTTGTCTTTCAACTATCCTAGCAGTAGTAGAAAACTGGATAGAAAAGTAGAAGGCTCTCTCCCCACCCTCCGCTCACTCCCTGCCAGAGGCAGGTACGGAAAAAGGTTGAAGAAAATACCTTGACCCTGGAAAAGTAGCCAAGAAAATTTTACAGGAAAGTGGAGAATATATAAATAGTTCTATATTTAGCATGCTCACAGAGACACCGTGCAAGCGAACTCCTGCAGAGTTATGCTGTGAGAGAATTCAGTACTTTGTCTAGCCTATTTTTAAACACATTTACACTTTGACTGGAAACAACATCTGAGGGAAGTTGGTTCCAGATATTAACTATTTTATAGGAAAAGAAATTCCCACAGACAGAGGTCCTAAATGTCTTTAGTTCCAGTTTAAACCCATTATTTCTTGTCGGAGGGGAGGGAGAGGGGGCTGGGATGGTATCAACTCGTAACTCTCATTGGTGGTCAGATGAAAATCCAAATGCCACTGTGGAAACAAATTTTCAACATCGCTTCTCTGCCAATGTGTGGTGCGGTATCATCGATGATCAGCTGATTGGCCCTGTTACTTTAGAGAACCGTCTTACAGGACAAAGTTACCTAGAATTTCTGCAAAATGAATTGCCAGGACTATTGGAGGATGTTCCTTTGGCTACACGCGCTGGTATGTACTTTCAGCATGATGGAGCTCCTCCACATTCTACCCATCAGGTGATGCAATACCTAAATCAAACTTTCCCTGGTTGATAGATCGGCCGCGGTGGTCCCATTCAGTGGCCACCAAGGTCTCCAGACCTCTTTCCGTGGATACACGAGACGAATTGCTTGCACGCATTTTGGATGCTGCTGCCCGCATAAAGGAACGTCAAGATCAACTCGGATGAACAACACGCAATCTTCGTACACGAGTTGCAAAGTGCATTGAGGTTGACGGTGGGATTTTCGAAAACGTATTGTAAACTGTAACAAATTTGTCATTTCTGTATCTGATACCATTCAAAATGCCAATGTTTAAACATTAAATGTTAGAAACAGTAATTGGTTTCTCTTTCTTGATTACCATTAACAATGCTTTTGTATTTGTAGATTCAAATGTGTTCAGCTCTATCTCCGTAACCATTTAGAATTAGCCACATGTTCATATGAACTTTTTTTCTCACAATGACCGATACTATCACCTCCCGAAGAAGTATTGACCTTTCCTCCTGAAACACCCTGTATATATATATATATATATTATATAATATATATATATATATATAATATATATATATAATATATATATATATATATATATATATATTATATATATATATATATATATACACAGGGCGTCCCAAAAAAATGTATACACACTTTAACAGCTGATAGCTCAATTGATGTTTATTTCCAAGTTAAACCCATTAGAATTAATAATGGCAGTCAGACTAAGCTTTGAACAAAGGAAATTCATTCTAAAATGCTACTGGAAGTGTGAAAATGCAGTTGAAGTGCAAAGACAGTTTAGGAGGGAGTTTCAAACGAATCCACCAACGCGACTTACCATCACTCGAATTAGAGATAAGTTTGAAGCCGATGGAACTGTTCAGAATGTCCACAAGAAGCGTTCCGGAAGACCACGGACATCGACAAGCCCCACAAAGCAAGAAAGAGTACTGGAAACGTATCACCAAAGTCCAAGAAAATCTGTGCGGCAAGCGAGTCGTGAGGTAGGAATTTCAGAATCGTCTGTCCAACGCATTTTGAAGCGCTGTCAATGGAAAAGTTACATTCCAAGATTAGTCCATGCTATTAATGAAGATGATCCGGACCGAAGAGTGGAGTATTGCGAGTGGTACTTGGCACGATGTGGATGTGGATTGGACGAAGGGGTTTCGTAGAATACCCTCCGCGTTCACCAGACCTCACACCACTAGACTTTTTTTTATGGGGATACTTAAAAGACAAAGTCTACGCTCTAAAACCTGCAACAGTCGCTGAATTGAGAGCAGCCATTGAACGAGAATGCACACAAATACCAAACGAAATGTTTCGTGATGTTTGCGATTCCATTGCTTCGCGTTATCAGCAGTGCCTGGACCAGAACGGACGTCAGTTTGAAAACAGGCGTTGACAAAACAATTAAATAATGTCTGTAGATTCTATTACATTTTGAAAATGAAATGTATTTTAATAAACACTGCCTTTATAAGTATTTAAAGTGTGTATACATTTTTTTGGGACGCCCTGTATATACAGGGTGTCCCAGAATTAACTATTTCAATGAAATTGGACAAATTTTTTAAAAACACTTTTATTTATGTTTATCATGTTTAATATGTGTTAAAAATGTCTAAATTTCTAAATTTTTTTCATAATTTTATTTTCAGAATTTTTTCAGTTTTATTTTTAGAATGGCAAAGAGACTCTCCAAAAGTTAACGTGTGGTTTGGAATGACCAAATCCAAAATTTATGGCCCATTCTTCTTTGCGGAGGCAACTGTAACAGGTACCGTCTACCTTGATATGCTTCAGCAGTTTCTCGAACCACATCTTCTTGATGATGGCATTCTTGATAATGTTGTGTTTCAACAAGATGGAGCACCATGTCATTATGCTCTAATTGTTCGAGAATACCTCAACAGACGCCTTCCGAATCGGTGGATTGGACGTGGAGGACCTCGACCTTGGCCTCCGCGTTCTCCGGATTTGACACCCCTGGATTTCTTTGCATGGGGTTTCATAAAAACAAAGGTTTATCGCCAAAAGATCAATAGTTTAGCTGAACTTAAAGAACGCATCCAGTTGGCAGTGCGGGAGATAACACCTGAAATGCTTCAAAATGTGTTTCACAGCGCTGAGGATAGATTTGAAATTTGCAGAGATACAGACGGTGCACATGTTGAAACTTCTCAATAAAGTTTTGACTTATGATTTATAAATCTATTTGTTTTTGTATCATAATTTAGTAATAAACACAAAATTGTCAGTTTGTATTAAATTTGTCCGATTTCATTGAAATAGATAGTTAATTCTGGGACACCCTGTGTGTATGTATATATATATATATATATATATATATATATATATATATACGTAAAGAACGACGCTTGTATAGGAGAATATTCCGCGCAAGATGAGGAGAGAGAACGAAACAAATGAAAAAAATGAGGTAACCACCCGGGAATCGAACCCGGGATCTTCCGATTGCCGGTCAGATATGATAACCATTACACCATGGGCCTCACTCGAACAAATGCCGTAATTCTCCTACATACGCGCAGAAACCAATGCCCCAAGGGGGCACCTCCCGCATGCTGTACATTATATACATTTTAACTGCAAACACGCAGTATAATTAACGTAAAGAACGACGCTTGTATAGGAGAATATTCCGCGCAAGATGAGGAGAGAGAACGAAACAAATGAAAAAATGAGGTAACCACCCGGGAATCGAACCCGGGATTTTCCGATTGCCGGTCAGATATGATAACCATTACGCCATGGGCCTCACTCGAACAAATGCCGTAATTCTCCTACATCTTGCGCGGAACATTCTCCTATACAAGCGTCGTTCTTTACGTTAATTATACTGCGTGTTTGCAGTTAAAATGTATATAATGTACTGCATGCAGGAGGTGCCCCCTTGGGGCATTGGTTTCTGCGCGTATGTAGGAGAATTACGGCATTTGTTCGAGTGAGGCCCATGGTGTAATGGTTATCATATCTGACCAACAATCGGAAGATCCCGGGTGGTTACCTCATTTTTTCATTTGTTTCGTTCTCTCTCCTCATCTTGCGCGGAATATTCTCCTATACAAGCGTCGTTCTTTACGTTAATTATACTGCGTGTTTGCAGCTAAAATATATATATATATATATATATATATATATATATATATGCATATAACTGCATATGGTGTATGGGGCTGCCAATGGAAACGGAAGAGCTGCTGTGAGGTTGTACCGACAGCGCTTCCCAAACAGACGTGTGCCAAACCACCAAACGTTTGCGCATTTGCATCGGCGACTGCGAGAAACTGGAACATTCCATGCAAACATGCATGACACTGGTCGGGAGAGAAACGTGCGCACTCCTGACATGGAAGAAGAAATCCTACGGCGATTTGAGGACAATCCAAGCGCAAGCACGCGAGGTGTTGCACGTATACTCGGTGTGAACCACGACCTGGTCTGGAGAGTGTTGCACGAGCAGCAGTTACATCCGTTTCATCGTCAGAGAGTCCAGGCATTACAACCTCGGGATTACCCCTCTTCGTGTGGAATTCGCACGCTGGTTTCTGCAGCAGACAGCGGTGCAGCCTAATTTTCCGGCTTATGTGTTGTTCTCAGATGAGGCCTGTTTCACACGTGAGGGTGTGTTTAACATGCACAATTCTCACGTGTGGGCGCACGCAAATCCACATGCTACACGGGTGCATGCTCATCAAGAACGGTTCGCCGTCAATGTTTGGGCGGGTATCGTCCATGGCAAGTTGCTGCTCGTGCAACACTCTCCAGACCAGGTCGTGGTTCACACCGAGGATACGTGCAACACCTCGCGTGCTTGCGCTTGGATTGTCCTCAAATCGCCGTAGGATTTCTTCTTCCATGTCAGGAGTGCGCACGTTTCTCTCCCGACCAGTGTCATGCATGTTTGCATGGAATGTTCCAGTTTCTCGCAGTCGCCGATGCAAATGCGCAAACGTTTGGTGGTTTGGCACACGTCTGTTTGGGAAGCGCTGTCGGTACAACCTCACAGCAGCTCTTCCGTTTCCATTGGCAGCCCCATACACCATATGCATGTCAGCCATCTCAGCAGTCGTGAAGCGCTCCATGTTACGCGTACTACGTCCAATTTAAGAATGCCCGCGGCAAGCGCGAGTCTAGCCCACTTCACCTTTTAGCCAATTGCAGCGGCGCCCTCTCGCGCCGAATGGTGACGTCAGCGGACATACACTTATAGACGAAAAGGGTTTGTCTTGGTGTTGCCTATCCCCCATTACAATTTGTACAGAAAGTTTTCAAACACCCTGTATATATATATAATTTTTTTTTTGGTCGGGTTTAAGATGCAACGCAAATTATTTGTCAAATTTTTAATTTTTTTTTTTTTTAAATTGTAGATCTTGTCACACCATTTTATGATGACTCGGCCCCGATAGCTATAGTTAAAACAGAATGTACAACTATTTAAGACAGCCCCCCCCCCCCCAATGAATCTTTGAGAATTCATACATTTTTCATTTCTACCCTTTTCACAAAATCACTGTAAAAATTAATTATTTAATTTGACCTTAGTGGAATGTACATCATAGTTTGTCTTTGGAAGAATAAATCAAGGAGTCATTGCGAAAGTTAGTTTGTAACATTATGAAAACAGGCCAGGCAAGTTTCATCTCGTACAGAACATTGTCCGTTTAGGTGCCACTTTCGGTAGACCATTTCATTGAGTGGTGCTCCACTCCTTTCTAGTCGTGGGAAAGGGAGTGAACGACTTTACAATGTTATTTCTAATCTTATTCAGTTCTTTCCATAGACTGCGTCTGTTCATATTCAGACCCCTCTCTTATCTTTTGCAGAAGTAGCTTAGTGGCTGATGACTCCACTGATGTATCTTCCCAATTAAAAATAGCGCTTCTGAATTATGAAGCTGAGCTCTCATCAATCAGCTTAAACTTCGATGTTCGCAATCCAATACCCCCAAAATTGAGGTAAATTCTAGATTAGTTTTCGTACGCTTCCATTATGAGCATATTAACCTCTTTTCTAATGGGAATATAGTTTATGCGTTTGATTTTGAAATATTCATTTAATAATAAAACTAAATTTTTTTATGGGATTTATATCCAGCCAATGAAGCTTATCATTATCATAAAACATTTATTCTGGATCGTCATTACGTGTACATTTCCAAATCACATGCAAGTCATTCACTTTCGAGTAATAAAACCTCGTATTTTTTTAAAATTCCTTTTCTTCCTGTACTCTCCATACTCATTTTACGCCGTGCACTCTCTTCTATCTTTTTAAAAAGTATTCGTTTCCAGGTATTCATATCCTCCTCCTACACCGTCTGTTCTCTGCAACATCGCTCATGCACTCGTGGCTGTACCAAAATTTTACACTCAAGTGCTTCATTTGATGAACAAAATGAATCTTCCATGCCCTTTTGGACTTCTCACGGGGGAACCTTCTCTCTGCAAAGAAGCTAAAACTATGACGAGTGTTTTTAGTAATACTGAGCAAGAAAATCGTGCGAAAGGGAAGGAAAATTACGGGACAGAGAGAGAGTCCTTCGTCGAAGCGGAAACATTTTTTGAGCAACATTTAGAATCCGATTCGGAGTCAGAACTTGAAAGTGACGAGGAACTTAAATCTATTTTTAATAAGGAAAAACACGAACCGAAAAGGACGTTTAAACGTAAACCAAAAAAGATTAATAAAAGACCAAAGCTAGAAACGTTGAAGCAGTCATTACTCGGTACCAAAGAAAATTTAATCAAAGAACCCAAAGACGATATGGCATCCCTCCAAAAAGTATTTGAAATGCCGAATTTGAACCCCAAAAAGAAAATGAATGTGAAAGTTCAGAACGCAACAGTGTTTGGATCTGACACGACTTCAAAAGAAGAAGAATCCGTTTCTGAAGGGTTTGGAAAACTTTATCCTCAGTTGAAACCAAAAAAATTAGATGAACCGAAGGAATCGGCTCAGTTTATTTCCATGGAAGATCTCTCCAATAATAGAATACAAGAATCAGGTAAATTGTTTTTCATTTATTTTCAAGAGAAGATAAACAATCCTCAAACATGTTGGCTAATTACACATGTCTGCATTTCAAACCAAAGTACGAAATGTTTTATTTCTATTACGTGATCTTATACAATTTTGCCATGCTGATTTCAAACTTCACAACCATTTTTATGTATCACGTCAGGGTTTTTCATAAAATATAAGTCAGATATATTCATAGTATGTATTAACTAAATTTCGAAGAGTACAACTCATTAGTTAGACCCCATTTGGAGTACGCGATCCAATTTTGGAATCCGCATACGCGCAAAGATATAGATAAAGTCGAAAGAGTTCAAAGACGAAAAACTAAGATGATTCCATCGCTTAGGTCAAAGTCGTACGTGGATAGGCTTAAGGAGTTAAAATTGACTACACTCGAGACTAGGAGGTTAAGGGGTGATCTAATCCAGGTTTTTAAAATTATGAATGGGTTCGATAACGTAAATAGAGAGAGCTTTTTCGAAATGCTGCAATATAATAGAACTAAGAAAAACGGGTGTAAGTTGACAAGTGGAAGGTTCGAGACAGCAGTTAGCAAAAACGTTTTTACGCATAGAATAGTAAATAGCTGGAATAGTTTGCCGGTAGAAGTAATTAGTAGCACGTCTATAAACATGTTTAAAAATCGATTAGACGCATATGTTGATAGATTGGGTATAGTTTAAGGTAGTAAAATTAAGGTTTTAGTGGTTCGGAACCCACGTAAAATTGTAGGTCCCCTCCGCCACGGCGGAGGACATGCGCAATACACAACTACAACGACAGTTAGCTAGACCAGCCATGAGTGGATCCTAGGGTCTTTGTTGGTCTGAAACATTTTTTATATATATATTGCATAATTGGGTATATGGCTATATACCACCCATACAAAATGGGTGATAGGTATTTGCCAGAAAACTGTACATGATGAGAAAAAATGGCTGTGATTTTTGGATTCAAACACCTGAATTGATAAAAAAAAAAGTTATGCATGTTGAAACATCAGATACGTTGCATACCAGTGTTATTTATTGAACTAATTAGTATATTTCGTCTTAGATTGGCCCATAGTTCCTGTTTTCAAGAAGTACAATGCGGGAACTCCTTCTGTTCGACTATACATTAAAAATCTAGCTAAAACTGTGACTGAAATGATCTGCGTTTCATATTCGGAAGGTACCTAACAAAAGCAATGGAGAATGATGCGTCTAAGTAGGTGTAGTAAATTCCTTTTTGCTCTTACTCGCATCAGTGACGTACGCAATAATTTCATATTTTTATCTTTAATGTACGTCTTTGCATGAAAAACTTTTATTGTATAACTAACTTTTAATCTATGTTAAATTGGAAATGATTCTTCTATTTGTGATATATATATATATATATATATATATATATAGGGTGAACCAAATGTAGGTGGACAGTAAATGATAACGTTTATTTTGAGAATACATATTTAATTTTTTTGTATACTATAATACAAAATAAAATTTAAATAAATTTAGTTATAATATTAATATATATAACACAAACACCATAGTTATAATGAACACCATAGTTATAAATAAATAACACAAACCGTATTCAACCTACTGTCCACCTACTTTTGGTTCACCGTGTATATATATATATATATATATATCCCCGCAAGGGGGTTCTAAGCTCGTGCTCTTGAGTGCTCTTTGTGCTCGTTTGTACGTGCTTGTTCCTGGAGGTTTCACGTGCGCCCTCCCGGCCCTAGCACTCAAGGATGATGGGGCTCGACCCTGCAGTCCTTGTCATCCTTGGTCTTTTTCCACTTCGACTGTCCCCTCCACCCTTTCTTTTTCCTCTGTCTTTCCTCTCACTTTTTCTTTGTTTTTCCGCTGAGATATGCCCTTTAAATAGAGGCGAATCGGTTCTTCCTGAACTAAAAAAAAAAAAAAAAAAAATATATATATATATATACCCCTCGATTAGGTACTCCGGCTTGCCGGGCCGAGGGGGCTCGTACACCTCGTGGGTTGTTGAGGTTTCCTCAACTCCTCGCGGGGTGTGGGCGAAGAGTTACCTAGTTGCGTTTCCCCCCCTTTTTTCTTTTTGCTCCCCCTTTTTTTCCGTCTCTCCCGGAATTTCTTTTGTCTTGACTCGGTCCTGTGCCTCTGTCAATCGTAGTATCCCCCCCCCTCTGTTTGTATTTGCAGTCTTGGGGTCATCGGGTGCACCCGCCGGGGGGCATCGCTCCGTGGCTGAGCCGTGCTCCGGGGACGGTACGGGCGCCCGGACCGCTGCTGCGTCTGGATTGGGTCTTTGCTTGGCCCTTAACGGACAAATCTCCGTAGTGCCAATCTGCTGTTTTTAAAACGACAGTTAGGTTGGGGGGCGGGCTACCCGGGACGTTGGGCCTGCGCTTTGAAGGATGCAGCGGCGGCTGGTGCATCGCCTTGGGTCCGAGGCTGCCGTTTTTTGTAAATACTGTTTATGGGTTCTATTTCTAAACTTCACTCCCCTCTTGTTGACGACTCTGGCCCGCCCTTGGATTTGGATCAGACTACTACTTCTGGTCGTTCAGCGGCCTCTGCCTCCGCTGGATTGACCTTCAAGCCGTATGGCCCCCTCTCGTCCTCTGCGGCGTCTGGCTCTCGTGGCCGGACTCGTGGTGGCCGTAGGGCGGGGTCTTCGCGGCCCTTGTTCTCTCGCCCACTCTCGGTTACCGTTACACATGGACCTGTCTCTGCTGTCAATTTCTGTCCGGTGGACAGGTTCCTTGTTCTCCGCCCTTCCGCTGGCTCCCTTCCGGGCAACTCGGAACGGGTGTTTCAGCGCCTTAAGACGATAGGGGTTCCCTGTCGTTATGATATCCGCCCTCTGAAGGATGGGTCTCTTCTTTTGAAGTCCCGTTCTTCGGGGGTGACTGGGTCCCTTCTACAGTTGCAGGATGTCTTGGGTTGCAGAGTTTCTGTGACTCCCCATCCGCAATTGAATAGCTGTCAAGGCACCATTTTCGCTTCCCGTCTGCTGTCAATCCCGGTTGGCGAGTTGCAGGAGGATCTTGCCCCCCAGGGGGTAACGAAGGTCTTCCGCTTTTCGTCGCGCCGGGATGGTGCTCTTACCCCGTCCGCTCGTCTGCTCCTGACCTTTGACTCCCTTGTGCCTCCGGCCCAGGTGTTCTGGGGCATGGGTGATCGCCGGTCGTGTGAGTTTTCGGTGCGACCATATGTGCCTGACCCGGTTCGCTGCTTTGGCTGCAACCGGTTCGGCCATGTTAGCTCTGCGTGCCGCCGTGAGGGTAAGCTATGTGTCCGCTGCGGTGGGCCTGCGCACCCTACCCCGTGCACGAAGCCCCCGCGGTGCTCGAACTGCTCGGGGGCCCACCCTTCCTCTCTCGGGACTGCCCCGTTTTCAAGTTTGAATTGAGGTGCGGTCCTTAAGGACTACCGAATTCCTTAGTGCGCGGGAGGCGCGCGATAGGATCCGTGACCGGGAGCCGCGGCGGGGGTTGTCCTACGCTGCGGCTCTTGGCCCTGGCGGGTCCTCGGGCCCCTCCCGTGCTACCCCGGCGTCTACCGGAGTGGTGCCCCCCCTGGAAGTCCGGGGGTGGTGGTCCTCCTGGCGCCGCGGGTCCTTCTTGTTCCTCTGCCTCACTTTGACATCCCATCTGATTCCCTGCCTACAAGTGCCCCCCTTCTCCCCTCCGGCCTTGGGGTCTGGATCCTTGCCTACTCGTCTCTCGGGTGGGGAGGGGATGCCCCGAAGGGAGGAGGAAGCGTCGCCGTGGTCGGAGTCGGAGTCCTTCCGACCCGATCCTGACTGCTGCTCGCCTGCTTCCCCTTCCCGTCTTCACCGGAGGGGAAGCGGCGCGCGTTCCTGATCCGCTCGGGACTCCCCCCCCCCTATACGGAGGGCTGGTGAGGCGTCACCTCCCGGTGCCCCGACCAGTGTCCGGGTGTCGGTCGAGGTACACCGCCCCATGACACCCTCGATTACTGACTCTGTTCCCATGATAGACCCGGTCGAGAGGGCCTGGCCCTCCTTCATGGAGTCTCTCTCTCCGGCTCCTGCTGAGAGTGGTCGGGTCTCTCTCCTGGATCTACCTCTCCCACCTGTGGTCGACCTTTCCTCTCCCCCCCGTCAGTGCTTGTCTGGTTTGACGAGCCCTCGAACAGCTGGTTCCCCCGGTCCCCCTCTGGTGGGGAGTTGGGGGTTTCGGCTGGGCCCGACTCGTCGTCTCTCCCCCCGCCGGGAGAGCCCCCCTCTGACCTCCCTGTTCTACTCTCCACTTCTCGTTCTACTACGGGTGCAGCAGATGCGGAGTCGGTGGCCCCTACCCCCCAGTTCTGGGTGAGTCGGGGAACCGATTCCGTCCCTGGTTACGGACCGTTGAGTTTGCTGCTCAGCTTGGTCCGTGGCTATTTCGCTGTTTTCTCTGCCTCTTATAATGCCGCTTCCCCTTACAGTTCCATTTGCATTGGAACTGTAGGGGGCTTTTAGCTAACTGGGAGAACCTTGCCTCCCTGCTGGAGAGCGAGCGGCCTTCCTGTGTTTGTCTCCAGGAGACTATCCTGGCTGCGCGGGGACTCCCTCGTCTCTCTGGCTATGTTGGTTTCCCTTGCACCCCGGATGAGCACACACGCCGGCGGGGTGCGGCGATTTACGTGCATCATTCGTTACCATCGCGTGGTGTGCCTCTTCGCACTTCCTTGCAGGCTGTGGCTGTGCGGCTCTTTTTAGATCGCCAGTACACTGCCTGCTCGTTTATATTCCTCCTCATGACCCTCCTTCTCGCGACGCGGTTCGCGAGTTGGTGCTGCAACTACCTCGACCGTTTCTCCTCCTCGGGGACTTTAACAGTCGCGACCCGGCTTGGGGAGATGTTCGGTCGACTAATGTTGCTGGTATTTTACTCTCCTTAATGGAGGAACTTTCCTTTGCGTGCCTCAATTCCGGTGAACCTACTTACTTCCACGAACCCACGGGTTCATTTACCTGTATTGATCTCTCCTTGGTGTCCCTCGATGCCTTACTCGATTTTTCGTGGAAGGTGTTGGGGGACTTATGGCAGTGATCATTACCCAGTCTGTCTTGAGCCGGTCGGTCCGCAGCCGGGCGTCTCGTCTCGACCGAGGTGGTGCCTTGCGCGGGCTGACTGGCCATCTTTCAGAGCTCGTTCCGTCATTGTCCGTTCGGTATTGAGCTTTGGCTCTGTGGATGAGAGCTTGGAGTTCTTCGAGCCGGTGGTGATGGGCGTCGCGGAGGACTGTATTCCTCGATCTTCCGGTAACCCGCGGACTCGTAGCGTCCCGTGGTGGACTCCAGCATGTCACCAGGCGGTGTGCGAGAGGAAGAGGGCAACGCGCCGCTTCCACCGCACCCGGCGCGCGGACCACTTGATTGAGATGCGGCGGGCGAAGGCTTTCGCCCGCCGGACTCTCAAGTTGGCCCGTCGGGCCTCTTGGCGTGCTTTTGTGTCCGGCATCTCCTCATCTACTCCTTCTGCTGCTGTGTGGCGGAAGGTACGTAGTATCGAGGGGAAGGTAGTCCCTGCTAGTCGCCCTGTCCTTCGGGACGGGGACGGCTTCCTTTCGGATCCTGCTGCTGTGGCTGATCGGCTGGCCGGTGCTTTTGCTGCGGTTTCCCGTTCGCCTTCAGCTGCGGATCGCCCTTTATCGGAGGTCACGTTCCCGCCCCCTGGGAACGAGCCCTATAACCATCTCTTTACGATGCGGGAACTTCGGGCTGCCTTGGCAACCCGTCGTTCTTCCGCCCCTGGCCCTGATGACATTCCGTATGACTTTCTTTGGAATTTGCACCCGATGGCCCTGCACTTCTTGCTGGATCTTTTCAACCGGGTGTGGGTTGAGGGATCGTTCCCTTCCCGTTGGAGGGAGGCGATTGTGGTCCCGATACCTAAGCCGGGGAAGGATCCGGCGGTGGTGGCGAGCTATCGGCCTATTGCTTTGACGAGCTGCTTATGCAAGCTCCTTGAAAAGATGGTGGCCGTCCGACTTTCCTTTACACCAGCTGGAGTCGCTTGGGTTATACCCCCGACCCAGTATGGTTTTCGTCGATTTCGGGGTACTCTGGACCCCCTTCTCCTCCTTGGCCATGATGTACGGGAGGCATTTTCCCGCCGGAATCTTGTTCTGGCCGTCTTTTTCGACGTCCAAAAGGCCTATGACACGACCCGTCGGGGAGTTGTCATGGACCGTTTGAAGTCTCTTGGTTTTGTGGGCTTTTTGCCCACGTTTCTTCGCAACTTCCTCTGCCGTCGCACTTTCCGCGTCCGTAATGGGGCGGCCCTATCTGCCCTGTATGTTCAGGAGGAGGGGGTGCCCCAGGGGTGTGTTTTAAGCGTCTCCTGCTTCAACCTGGTTATGTCTGCGCTACCGGGAGCTCTTCCGCCCTCGGTGCGCTGTTCCATCGACGCAGATGATCTGGCTGTCTATGCCGCGGGGACGAGTCCCCCCCTCGTGGAGAGGCAAGTCCAACTCGCGGTCAATCGGGTTGAACGCTGGGCGTCGTCGGTGGGCCTTACGTTGTCTTCCCCGAAGACTTCGTGTGTGGCCTTCTTTCCGTCGAGGAGACGGGGATCCGGCGCCATCCCGGCCTTTAACCTTACACTCGGGGGTCAGCCTCTGGCCCTCGTTCCATCAGTACTCTTCTTGGGTATGGTTTTCGACGTACCCTGGATTTGCTGGGGCATCTGTCGCATACTACATGGGGCGCGGATAGGCGGACGCTCCTCCGTTTGTACGTGTCCCTGGTACAGTCCAAATCAGACTATGGGAGTGTGGTGTATGGCTCCGCCTCCCGCACGGCCCTTCGGATACTGGATCCGGTCCTCTCTAGAGGACTGCGCATGTCATCTGGCGCCTTCCGCTCCTCTCCGGTTGATAGTCTGCAGGTTGAGTGCGACATCCTCCCTTGGAGGATCGGAGGTCGTTCCTCATTGCTAAACACTATCTCCGGATCCTCCGTCTTCCCACCTCTCCTCTGTTCCAGGTGGTTGAGAGGGCGTTCTGCCGGGATGGGGGTTGGTATTTCACCGACACGGTGACCTCCCTCCTCGATGGTATGGGCACTCCCCCTCCATCCTTTATACCGGTCTCTTTCAGGGGGTGTTGCACCTTGGGAGAGCACCCCTGTTGCGTGCTGTAGGGCGTTGCGCCCCGTTCGCAGGACCGATTCGGACTCTGCCTTGCTTCGGTCTCTGTTCCTTCAGCATGCGGCGTGTCACTCTGCATGTGTTGCGGTCTTCACGGATGGCTCGAGGTCGTCGGGGGGCGTTGGAGCCGCGGCTGTTCCCCAGTCGTCTGCCCTTGCTCCCCGATGTACCAGTCTCCCTGATGAGGCTTCCGTTTTTACGGCGGAGCTCTATGCCATTCTGAGCGCTCTGGAGGTGGTGCGGGAGCATCCGGATGGGTCGTTCGTCATCCATTCGGATTCCCGCAGTGCCCTGGATGGCCTGGAGTGTTTTGACCCTGTCCACCCGCTGGTCCGACGAATCCAGCTACTGTACCATACTCTTGTCGCTTTCGGTGGCAAGGAGGTGGTATTTTGCTGGGTCCCAGCACATGTTAACGTGGCTGGAAATGAGGCTGCCGATCGAGCTGCCCGTTCCGCGTGCCGACTGCAGGTTTCACCCGTGTCCCTCCATTTTTCTGATTATATCCCTGGCTTCCGTAGGTTTTTGCGCTCCCGGTGGCAGAGTCGCTGGGATGGCGCTACGGATAACAAACTTTGCAAGATTAAACCCAAGTTGGGATGTTGGGCCTCTTTCCTTCCATCGGTCGCGCCATAAGGAGGTGGCTCTGGCCCGCCTCCGTATTGGACACACCCACCTGACCCATGGCTATTTGATGGCCGGGGATCGGGTGCCCCAATGTCCCAATTGTGACGTCCTACTTACAGTTGCCCACCTCCTGGTGGAGTGTCCGCTTTACTCTGCGCTGCGCGCAGAGTATTTTCCCTTTTTGGAGAGCGTCGGGCTTTGTGATAGGCTTGGCGCTCTTCTGTCTGAAGGTCCCTACTTTTCGATAACCGGGTTGTTCTCCTTCCTCTTTCGCTCCCGACTTCTTTACCGGCTGTGACTCCGCTATGATCTTTCTGCTTTTCCCCCACCTCCTCCTCCTCCTCCCCCGTCTATTGTTCATTTCCGTTAGTTGTTCCATACTCTTCGTTCTGTGTTCGCTCTGCTATCCACCTTTCTTTTGGTGGCCATGAGCGGTTATTCATATTATATATATATATATATATATAACTGTATTGGGATTCAAGTAGTTACTATTTTGCGCGTAAATCAAATTTTGTAAGTAATAATAATGTTGGTTTTGTTAAAGGATGTTATGCATTTCTCATCAGGACATTGAGAACGGCTGATAAACCTGGTTAAGATTAAAATAGTTTGTTTATATTGGGAACAGAAGAAAGAAAGATCGCCCAAGTAGATATTACAACAAAAAGGTTTAATTTATCTAAAACCTGATAAAGAGGCTATCTACCACAGTATCTTAACTTAAAGTAATTTAAACCAATCCATTTATTATTAGTTAGTGAAATTACTTTAAAGTTCATAGAAAAGTGTATTTATTTAATTCTGACAGATTTAGCATTCGTCTTATGAAAGAGGGTCGAATGAAAGGCCAGGCATTCGTGACATTAGCTTCGGTGGAGACGGCATCTGTCGCTCTTCGAGACGTAAATGGATACATTTTGAAGGATAAACCAATGGTGATCGTCTTTGGCAAGACTAAAGCTAATGATTGACTGTAATTACAATTGTTTATATTATTTATAATACAAGTTTTCTAGACATATTTTTTTAGAGTTACCAAAGAAACCATCTTGGCTTTTTTTTACTCATTTGTCATAATCGTTAGAACTTCTATTCTTTATCTGCTCTTACACGAACGATTGAAATTCACGTAGATGGTTTCACGTTTTTTTACGGGAAATTATCATTATTCCAATGAGTTAATGTATTTGAAGTACTCCGTAGTTTTTGATGATTGGATATTATCCGCCTAAATTAATTACAGTTTTGAGATAATGATGGGTTGCTTTAAGGCGAGTATCAGGAATTTCTGCTCGATCTTCGAATATTTAATAGAAGTTTTTTAGTTGTTGCAGATTTTGCAGTTCATACAGTATGTCCTATGATACAGGAGGGGAAGAATTATTGTCCCATTCGTCTGATTTCAGTAGTTCGTAAGCTTATGGAGACGATCGTTCGGGACAAGAGAGTTAATCACGTAGAAATGAAAAAAATTAATCAAAGATTCTCAGCACGACTTTCGACGCAATCGTTTTTGTCACTAATCTACTCAATTTCTTTAATAGTGTAAGTATATATGAAGAGGGTAAAACAGTAGATATTATATATTTCGATTTTCAAAAGGCGTTTGATAAAGTGCCACATAGGAGATTATATTACACTGGTATGCATATGAAATTTTTTTTCTGCTGTGAGGGTTTTTTCAACTCATTTTATATAATTCGACCATGCTGAATTCGAAAATGACATTGGTTTTTCCTCAATCAGGTCAGGTTTTTTCTCTATTGGCCATTTATTATAAGTCCAATTTTATCCCCAAATTTATTGATTTTTTTAGCTTAAACACTGTAGATACGAGTAATATTATAAGAACACTCGTGAAAAATGAAAACATTGTGTGAATAAATACTTTTATTCATACAATGAATATGGAAAAAAGTTTATTGAGGAAGGAATTAAGTTTTTTTGGCTTTCCGTCTGTGTTTTTCTTCGGGCACGTCTCGCTTCAAACACCAGCAATAGTCCGCCAGCATATTGATATCCCAGTTTCCCTGGTACCTCTCTTCCATTATTTTGATATCTTGGTGAAATCGTTCACCCTGTTCCTCACTATAATCCCCGCAATTTTCAGGAAAATAGTCCAAGTGGGACCACAAAAAGTGCATTTTTATGGACATGCGCGACCCATGAGCTTTGAAAGCTTCCATCAAGTTTTCGACAACGGACTCGTATTCTGGACTTCTACGCTTGCCAAGAAAATCAGTGACAACTGATTTGAATGCCTGCCAGGCATTCTTCTCAGTTGGAGTCATTGCGTTTTCGAACTGAGTATCCTTGATCAAAGTTCGAATTTGAGGACCATCAAAAACCCCAGCATTTAGTTTAGCATCAGATATATGAGGAAATTTACTCTCGAGATATCGGAATACTGAACCCTCCTTATTCATTGATTTGATGAAATTTTTCATCAAGCCCAGCTTAATATGAAGTGGTGGGAGCAAAATTTTTGTTGGTGGTACAAGGGGCACTGAAACGACATTATGCGACCCAGGTTCAAAATTCTCTCTGGATGCCCATTCACGCTGTGCATAGTGCTTCTCATCCGCTCGGCTATCCCATTTGCAGAGGAAACATGGGTATTTCGTGTATCCCCCTTGCATTCCCAATACAAATGCCACAATCTGAAAAAAAATGAAAATATTTAAAGAATTTAGAGAATTTGTTCTATCAGATAAAAAAATCTATGCATTGGACTGTATCACTTCTGTGGGGAAGTTAAGTGTTCTTATACGCTCTCAAATAACCTTTGGAAAAACAACATAGTCAATAGCAATAGTTACTTATGATATTAGTATTACCTTCAAATCTCCACAGATCCTCCAGTTATGTTGGTCGTATACGAGAGCATCCAGTAAAATTTTCATGTTATCGTAGCTCTCAGTAAGTTGTACGGAATGTGCTACAGGGACTGATGCAACCCTATTCCCAATGTTGAGAAGTACTGCTTTCAAACTTCGTTTAGACGAGTCTATAAATAGCCTCCATTCTGATGCGTTATATGGCAGGCCCAAGGATTCGATTAGCCCCTCAACATTGCAGCAGTACACTAAGGAAGAGGTATTTTCGTGCACTGCAAAAAACTTGCGGAATTCTTCTTCTCGTTTCCTATACCAGGAGAATGTTGTTCCCGGAGCCAGCAAGTTGTCCTCTCGAAGTCGTGAGCCCAAGATCTCGGCAGCTAATTTGGAAAGTCCTAAATCCCTGGTAAGATCATTAAGTTTGGCCTGGTTGAGAGGCCTCGGCTCATTTGAAGCGGTATTTTGAGGTATATAGGACTGGGACTGGTCATTGGCATTGGTCATGATTCATCATCAGAATCATCGAAGTCCAGGGTTTGAGGTGGGTCGGGTATTGGAATTCCAGGACCATGGGGTACAGGTCTCATAGCAGAAGGAATGTCAGGGTATACAACAATGTTTTATTCTTCTTGTTAACTCCTGAAAATAGAAACACAGAAACATGGATATAAAACTTGCATATGAAATAGAAGAAGCATTCAGACAGTGGCGGCTCGTGAGGGAAGGCTGCGGTCTGTAAGATATGAAATAGGTCGATGGAGTCTGTATATTTTCTTTCTTTTTCATTCATATTGTCCCTTCGGGGACAATATGAATGAAAAAGAAAGAAAATATACAATCATTGTATATGTAAATGTAATTTGTATAACAATATGTATGTGTAAATGTATTTTCTATAACAATATGTATATGTAAATGTATGATTACCATTATGGTGAATATTATGCTATATATGGTGAATATTACATTATGGTGAATATTATGTCAAGTTTCATACGAGGATTTCAAAATATTTAAGAAAAATAAATTTATAAGCCCACCTTGGAGGTTTGTCATGCAGAAATAGCAATCTGTCACGTGATCCTTTCCTTCTCTCCAAATCATGGGAATTCCAAAAGGCAAAGATTTCGCTCTGCCTTTGCTCCATCTTCTCAAATTTTCAATGCACGTCTTGCAGCACATATGAGGGGCGAAATTTTTGTCCTGGTCCCCTAGCTTAATTCCAAAGTATGCTCTATACATTGTCTTCACAAATTTAGTGATTTGGGACTGGTTATTTGGCATGGTAACCGTCCCACATATGTAGCAGAATCTATTGGGATCATTTTTACACGCTGTATTCATTATGAAATATTTTATCTATATGCCTGAAAAGTAAAAAAAAGATATTATACAAGTGAAACAAGTGATGATAGATGTTACTGTTCCAATTCCGCTTTGACAAAATCACGAAAAATTCTATTTTACTTATGAGGCCATAGCTGGATAACCTGAGCTGATTGAGAAAAACGGATTGCAGATTCGAAATCAGCAGGAAAACCTCTATAAGAATCACTTACAAAACCCTTGACAGCAAAATTGATGCATACCAGTGTTATTAGTTAAACTTCATTCTCATGGAATCGATGGTAATGTTCTGAAATGGATTAAAAATTGGCTTAGTGGACGTAAACAAAGAGTGGCCATTAATGGCAAAGCGTCTAACTGGAAAAGTATAACTAGCGGCGTGCCTCAGGGATCAGTTCTGAGACCAGTTCTTTTTATTATACAGGGTATTTCATAACATGTGGGACGCACCTTCAGGATGGATTCAGGACCTGAAAACAATGAAAAAAGTTTATATAAACATGCCCGAAATCGCTTTGTTTTCGAGTTACAGCCCGTTATGTGTTCCAGCAAGTATCCGCCTTACCTTTAAAGGAAGTGCTCAAAATGACAGCCTTGCGCTTGAATACACGCCTGAACACGCCTCATCATAGACTGCCTGACGCGTTCAAACATTCCAGGTATTGCTCGGATTTTTTGGCATCCTTGTTCTACACATTGGCGAAGCATTTCAACGTTGTCAATGGTTGTCACGTAAACGATGGATTTCAGATGACCCCACAGGTAAAAGTCGAGTGGATTCAGGTCCGGGGAGCGAGCAGGCCACGCAATGGGTCCTCCACGGCCTATCCATTTATCAGGGAAATGGTCATCCAAATAGTCTCTGGCTACTCAACTAAAATGAGGCGGAGCGCCGTCATGCATAAACCACATACGACGTCGGACACCAAGAGGAACTTCATCTAGTAAATCACTTAAATCATTCCTTAAAAAATTGGAATAGGATTCTCCTGTTAATCTTCCAGGCAAAACAAAAGGACCGATTAAGTTGTCAGCAATAAGTCCTGCCCATACATTGATACTAAATTATTGTTGGTGCCTTGACTGGATGATGGCATGCGGATTCTCTTCGGCCCAGTGATGAGTGTTGTGAAAATTGATGATGCCATTTCTTGTGAAGGCAGTCTCATCAGAAAACAACACGGAGGATAGAAAAAGAGGATCGCGAGCACACTGTTGAAGGAACCAAGTACAAAAAGCCTCTCGTGGTGGGAAATCAGCTTTCAGTAAGTCTACAGAACAGAAGCTAAGACTAACAAAGACCCTAAGATCCACTCTAAGGTTAGCCCGAGAGAAAGGAAAGAGTAGGGGGTTAAGAGAAGAGAAGAGAATAAGGGGTTAAGTAAGAAGCAACACCTATCACTCGTGGGTTAACATTCATTCAGAAAAAGAGAAAAAAGATTCACCATCATCATCCGCCGGCCACTGCCGACAAGTCAGAAAATAGTCGGAGAGAATAGGAGAGGGGTGAAAGATGAAAAGAAGTAAAATAAGAACGCTTACAAACCATGCAACACAGTCTTAACTCACTGCCATACCATGCAAACTACAAACATGCAAGTAGAGAGAGTTACAGACATGCAAAGTAAGGAGATAAGAAAGAAAAAAAAAAAAGTAGGTACAGTTAAACAAAAAGTGGGTTAGTTTACTCTACGAGCTACATCTACGTTCATGTTAGTCTAATTTTTTTTTTTTTTTTTTTTTTTAAATAATTTTATTGCTGGCATCACACGCTGGCATGTCACAAGCTGGCATTCATCGTCAACAGACTCATCCTCGAGCACCACCACCAGAGCTCCTGTTGTTAACTTTCTTTTTTAATTTTAAACAACGTTAACATTTTTAAAATGTCTGTCAAGACGGTTCTTAAACATATTAACGCTGGTAGAATGAACGACTGACGCGGGAAGATTATTCCATTTATCAATTACTTTAAACGTAAAGAAGTTTTTAGCGATATTAGTAATGAAACGTCTGCCACGCAACTTAAATCCGATATTGCGAGTATTACTATTATCGAAAGTGAACAATTTGTCAAAATTTACGTTATCGATGTTATTAACGATTTTGAAAACTTCAATAAGCTCCCCCCCTTAATCTTCTAGTTTCGAGTGAATACAGGTCTAACTCTTTAATCCTATCTTCATAAGGCTTATTGCGCAATGACGGAATAAGTTTCGTGGCACGACGCTGAACCCTTTCTAACCTATCAATATCCTCACGCAAGTACGGGCACCAAAACTGAACGGCATATTCTAAATGAGGCCTGACTAGGGACTTGTAAAGGGGCAATATAATACCCTTCGATTTAAATTCGAAATTACGCGCTATGAAGCCTAACATCCTATTAGCTTTTGCGCAAGACTCCAGGCACTGGTTCCTAACCTTTAAATCTTTAGTTACGCGTACGCCTAAATCTACTTCCTCGTCAACGCTCGCTAACTCCCTATCATCCATCGTGTACGCGTAATTATTGTTGCGAGAACCTATATGCCAAACTTTACATTTATCTACGTTAAATTGCATCTGCCACTTATCTGTCCACTCCATAATCCTATCTACATCGTCTTGGATCCTATTTCTATCGTCCTCGTTAACAACCTTACCGCCTATTTTAGTATCGTCCGCGAATTTTGACACGTTACTAGTCAATCCTACATCTATGTCGTTAATGTAAATTACGAATAGCAATGGGCCTAACACTGAACCCTGTGGGACACCGCTACCTACATCTAACCACCCCGATTCACTACCATTAACTACGACCCTCTGCCTCCTAGCACGAAGCCATTCTTCTAACCAGTTAGCTACCTGACCGCGTATACCGTGCGCTTTAACCTTCACAATTAGTCTCCTATGCGGAACTGTATCGAACGCCTTTTTAAAATCTAAATAAATAACGTCAGCTGCTCTATGCCTATCGTATTCGCGCACTATTTCGTTATAAAATTCTAACAAATTAGTTAAACAAGACCTATGGCGTCGAAACCCATGCTGACTACTATTAATCAAATCTCTACTTTCTAAGTGATCGATAATACGATCCCTAACTACGGATTCCAAAAGTTTACCGACAATTGACGTTAAGCTAATGGGCCTATAATTGCTAGCTACCGCGCGGTCGCCTTTTTTAAAAATAGGCGTGGTTAGCTAATTTGAAGTCTTCAGGAATAATCGCCGTTTCGAGTGACTGATTAAAAATCTTCGTTAAGGGGCCTACGATAACTTCTTTCAAATGTCTAGGATAAAAAAAAAAGCGTCAGGGCCTGGAGCCTGGAGCCTTGTACTCTCTGAATGTGATATGGGTAAAGTTGTTGTTCCCGTAAAATTCTCCCCGCAGTTGTGTATCTTACACCCTCTGCTGCTGCTATCCTTCGAATGCTGACACCAGGATGTTCCTCCGCGCGATTCAATTCAGGACCCGCTCCTCCAACTCAACAGTTCTGGCGCTGATTGGTCTACCACCATCTGAAACTACCTTGTTGAATGATCCTGTATCACCAAGACGCTCGTCTATTTTCTGAAAGGTCTTCTTATCTGGCAGACGGCAAGTCCATACATGAGATGCATGTCTGCCATTTCTCTGTTTGAATAAGCCTCCAGTTTCACTTCAAATGCACACTTATCACTGAATAGCACAAAAACTTTTAAGGTTTTTTTTTTTCGCTGAACTGCATTTATTTACAGTAAGTTACGAATACGAACAGTGAAACACCGCTATGCACCTCTGACTGACTGATGGCTCTACACTCAACGATATTGAAAAATGTCATAGAGTGTACGAAACATTACAGTCGGCAAGGCCATACATGAAATAAGTCTCGTACACACTCAAACATTGTCGGCAAGCAGTGTTTGTAAACAGTTTGGGGAAAGAATTGCTGGAACACAAAACGGGATGTAACTCGGAAACAAAGCGATTTCGGGCATATGTTTATATAAATTTTTTTCATTGTTTTCAGGTCCTGAATCCATCCTGAAAGTGCGTCCCACATGTTATGAAACACCCTGTATATATATATATATATATATATATATATATATATATTATATATATAGAAAATTATTTCACGAAAGTAACACGTGAAAAATATTTATGATGAATAAAACCACGAAGGAAAGGAAACACAAAAAGGTGCTCAAGCGCTGTCGTCTAATGACATCCTCAGGATGTCCTGAGCATGTCATTAGACGAAAGCGCTTGAGCACCTTTTTGTGTTTCCTTTCCTTCGTGGTTTTATTCATTATATATATATATATATATATATATATATATATATATATATATATATTATATATATATATCCCCTCCCCGCGGGCGGTCTTTCTGGGGTGGATCGCCCGCGGGCTCCTGCCTCCATGTGGCGAGGGGGGTCAGCCGCGGCTGGGGGCCTGCCGGGTCCCCGCCCGGTTGCGAAGTGGACTTTTAGCATACCCTGCTATCCTACAGCCCCCTCTTTCCTGTCTTCCCCTCTTTACCCTCTTCCTTGCCCCCTCTGTTTTTTTTCCGCTTTCTCTTTTCACTTCGCGCGCCCCGTGGGCTGCCGGGGCTGGTCGCTGGGGGTCTCGCCCCATGGCCGGGGCCGGACTAAGTTGGCTGGTAGGGTGCCCAGGCCTGGGACCCTGGGGGGCCTTGGTCTTTGCTGCCGGCGGGGGAGAACTTTCGACGCTGCAAGGGCCCCTTTTGAAACGGGGGTACCTGCATGGGACGAGGCACCCATCCCCCGCCGGCGTGCGCTTGGTCCCCTTGGGCCCCGGGTAATCGGTTCCCCGCGGCCCCGGGCGCGAAACAACAATAAAAATTTTCTATGGAAACACTTACAAATCTAATGGACCTCGTTGACGACCCGGCTTGTGCATCTGACCTCCCTCTGACTACCTCTTTGGACCGTGGGTCTGGTAAGGGCAGTCGGCAGCCCTCGCCCACCCCGTCTGCTCTTCTTGCCGACACCTCCTCTCCCTCTCTTCCCCAGGCTCGTGGCGCCGCTGCCCGACCCCCACCAGTAGCGGATGGACCTGCAGTGGACCCCCCGACCCCTGGATCCCCCCATATTCCACGTCCCGATAGGGACCCACCTGCTTTTTCGCCCTCAGGTGGGAGGCCCGCGGCCCCGGTCGCCTCCCACTCCGGTCGGGCCTCATCGCCCCCGGCCCCCTCGGCCCCTGGGGGACGTGGGACCCGACGTCGCCGTCCGCCTTTCTCGTCTTCTCGCCCCCTCGAAGTTCCGGTGGTGTTTGGCCAGACGGCTTCACTCGGCCTTAGGACGATGGACAAGTTCCTCGTCCTCCGCCCCTCCTCCTCCAAGCCCCTCCCCACTAACCACGAACGCCTTTCGAGCGATCCATGGGAAGACGGGGACGGCGCGTTTTGACCTTCGGCCTCAGAGGGATGGCTCCATTTTGATAAGGTCGCGTTCCTCTGCCGAAACCACCTCTCTGCTCGCTATCCCCGATGTCCTGGGCTGCGGGATCACGGTGACTCCCCACCCCCGCCTCAATCAGTGCCAGGGCACAATTTACGCTGCTCGTCTTCTACCCATCCCGGTGGAAGACCTCCAGATTGACCTCGCCTCCCAGGGTGTTGTGAGGGTGTACCGCTTTCCCGACAGATCGCGGTCCCCAACCGCCCCTTCTCCTCGCCTGCTCCTCACTTTCGACTCACTGGTGCCCCCCGTTTCGGTATTCTGGGGCTTTGGTGAGAGACGAGCGTGCGAATTCTCAGTACGACCATACGTGCCAGATCCTACGCGCTGTTTTCAGTGTAATAGGTTTGGCCACGTGAGCAGCTCCTGCCGTCAGCCGGCCCCGTTGTGTGTCCGCTGCGGCGGCCCTCCCCACCCCTTGCCCTGTACTGCTCCGCCTTCCTGCACCAACTGCCATGGACCACACCCTGCTTCATCCCGCTCTTGCCCGTCCTTCCTCTTTGAAAGGGAGGTTCGGGCCCTATGTTCATCAGAGTTTCTCAGCGTTCGGGAGGCGCGGGAGCGGTTGCGTGGCTGCGAGGCCCGGCGTGGTGCCTCGTACGCCGAGGCTCTCCGTTCCCGGACCCCGTCCTCACCGGCGGTTCCCAACGCGCCTCCACCCACCGTGTCCGCTACTCCCAGTCCATCCTCTGCCGCCCAGCGGACTCCTACCGCGGCTCCCCGTACTACCAGCGCGTCCCCACGTGCTCCCTCCGCGAACGCCGATGCTTCGTCGGCAACCCCCCCTGCCCCTTCTACGCCATCTCCACCGGCGCCTTCGGCCACCCCCATTCCGGATCGTGACCCGCCGTCACCCATGCGGGCCGCACGACGGAGGGGTAGGGGCCGCAAGCGCCGCGCCAGTGGTGACCCCGAAAGGTTCGAAGCCATAAGCCTCGCATCACCGTCCTCTCCCAAACACAAACGCCCCCTTCGCCCTACCGCCCCGGTGTCCTCACCGTCCCCACTGCGCAACCGTTATGCACGCTCCCCCCTGGGGTTCCCGACGGCCCTCGTGGTGGGGGCTGAGATACACCCCTCTCCGGCCCGGTCGATGGACCCACTGGAGGGGGAACTCGCCCGCCTGGTCGGCGTGGGTGGGACGTGCACGCCCCCGCGCTTGACCCGCCCCATCTCTCTCCTCGACTTGCCAATGCCTCTGGGTGAGGTATTATTTTCCACTCCCCCTCGTAGTCCTGCCTCCCCCGCACCTCCGGTGAAGGGAGGGGCATTCTGGATACCTCTCACATCCCCTTCTCTGCATCGCTCTCCCCCGGACGTCCGGGAGACTCCTCTTCCGGAGGACTTGCCGGCGTCTGGTTCCACATCGCCCCCTCGTCGGGGTGACCCTCGCCTTCGCCCTCGTTCGGCGTCCCTCGCTGAACTCCGGGGCTTTCCGATTCCCTCTTTAATCTCGGGCCGCCCGATCGGCCCACCCACCCCATAACCATCCTTTACGCTGACCTTCCTACCCCTCCCTATACCTCGCTCCTGCAGTGGAACATCCGCGGGCTCCTGGTAGGCCTCGAGAGTCTCTCCTCTCTCCTGGCCTCCAGGTGTCCTGCGTGTTTCTGCCTTCAGGAGACGATACTGGGATCCCGTTCCCTCCCTCGAGTGTCCGGTTACTGCGGGCTCCCTTCCCCGCCTCTCGATGGGGCGGGGAGGGGGGGCGCCGCGGTCTTCGTGCACCGCTCCGTCCCTTTCCGCCCCCTCCCGCTCCGTACAGTCCTGCAAGCTGTGGCCGTGCGCCTTTCCTTGGGGCGCCAGCTCACGGTCTGCTCTCTTTACCTCTCCCCTAACGTACGCCCTCCACCCGATTCTCTCCGTGACCTAATTCTTCAGCTTCCCCGCCCTTTTCTGATTCTCGGGGACTTCAACAGTCGGGACCCGGCCTGGGGGGACGTTTGCTCCACCTTTCTCTCCGGGACCCTTCTCTCCCTTATGGACGAGCTCGAGTTCACCTTTCTGAACGATGGCTCCCCAACCTGCCTTCACTCGGCCCATGACAGTTTCACCTGTATCGACCTTTCCCTGGTTTCCCTCGAAATCGTGACGGAGTTCACCTGGGAGGTCCTGCCGGATTCTTCCGGCAGTGACCATTTCCCAGTGTGTCTTACCCCGACCCGTCTCCTCCCCCCCACCTCTGTCCGCCCGCGCTGGCTGTTCGCCCGAGCAGACTGGGCCTCATACGCGAGGGGTACGGCGATCTCGCCATCAATTCCTGCCTTTCCCTCCGTCAATGAGGCCCTCGCCTTCCTCGAGAATAAGATCCTCTCGGCTGCCGCCAGTTGCATCCCCCGTACCTCTGGCTCCCCCAGGCCGCGAAGCGTCCCATGGTGGACCCCAGAGTGCTCCCATGCCGTTCAGGAGCGGCGCCGTGCCGGCCGCCGCTTCTACCGGACCCGCCAGCTGGAGCACAAGATAGAATTTCAGCGCCTGAAGGCAGTGGCCCGTCGGGTCCTGAAACTGGCCCGGCGTACCTCCTGGCGGAGTTACGTGTCCGGGATCTCCTCCTCGACTGCCCCTTCGACTGTTTGGCGCAAGGTGCGTAGCTTTGAGGGGACCCGTGTCCCCCCTCGACCCCCGGTGCTTCGGGTCGGGGACGACGAGTTCGTGTCCGATCCGGAGGCCGTCGCGAACGCACTCGCGGCGCACTTCGCAGCCATCTCCAGTTCCGATTCCCCCCACTCCTGCCGCGACCCACCGGAATTTCCACCTCATGGGGATGACCCCTATAATCACCTCTTCCACATGACAGAGCTTCGGGAGGCCCTCCGCCCCCGACGCTCCTCCGCCCCCGGCCCCGATAATATCCCCTATGACTTGTTACGGCACCTCCACCCCTCTGCTCTCAGCTTTCTACTGGACCTCTATAATCGGATTTGGTTGGAGGGTTCATTTCCGGACCGATGGCGTGAGTCCATCGTCGTCCCCATCCCGAAGCCCGATAAAGACCCCTCACTCCCGTCGAACTATCGCCCCATTTCCCTGACATGCTGTGCCTGCAAGGTGATGGAGGCGATGGTCGCCTCGCGGCTGTCCTTTACCTTGGAGGCGCGTGACCAGTACCCTGCTACCCAGGCTGGTTTCCGGCGCTTCCGGTCTACCACCGACCCCCTCCTTCTCCTTATCCATGACGTGCAGGAGGCTTTCTCCCGGCGTCAATTTGTACTCGCCGTCTTTTTCGACCTCCAGAAGGCCTACGATACTACCCGGCGGAGCGCGGTCTTCGACTGCTTACGCTCCCTGGGTTTCGTAGGCTTTCTCCCTTCCTTTATTTATAACTTCTTGTCCGCCCGTTCTTTCCGCGTCCGCATCGGTTCTGCCCTCTCTGACCGCTTTCCGTTGGAGGAGGGTGTCCCTCAGGGTAGTGTCCTTAGCGTCTTGTGTTTCTCACTCGTGATGAACACAGTCGCTACGGTCCTGCCTACATCCGTTCGTAGCTCCCTCTATGCCGATGACCTGGCTATCTATTGCTCTGGCCGCCTCCCGTCTTTGGCTGAACGTCGGCTCCAGCTAGCCATCAACGCGGTGGTTCGCTGGGCGTCCTCGGTTGGCTATGCTTTCTCACCCTCTAAGTCTTCCAGTATGCTTTTCCGTCCTCGGCGCCTCCGTCTGTCGCATACCTTCGCCCTTACCCTTGCCGGCACTCCTCTTCCCCTCGTCCCATCCGTTAGATTCTTGGGTATGACCCTCGACGGATTTTTCGGTTGGGTTCCACACCTTAGGCGGTTGCGGCAAACATCTCGCCGCACCCTCTCCCTTTTGGGTCATCTGTCCCACACGACCTGGGGGGCGGACAGGCGTACTCTGCTGCGCCTATACACCTCCCTGGTGCAATCCCGTGTCGACTACGGCTGTGTGGTCTACAGCTCCGCCTCCTCTCCGGCACTCCGTATGCTGGATCCTCTTCTCCACCGTGGCCTTCGCCTGGCGTCGGGTGCCTTCCGCTCGTCCCCTGTCGCTAGTCTTCAGGTGGACTGTGGACACCCCCCCCTGCCCCTTCGCCGGGGCCTTCTCATGGCGAAGTGTTACCTTCGCATCTGCCGCCTTCCGATGTCCCTACTCTTCTCCGCGATCTCCCAGGCGCTATCCCGGCCTGACACGTGGCATTTCGCTGCCTCTCTGGCCGAGATTTTCTCGTCCCTGGGGATCCCCCCACCCTCTATTCTGTCGTTCTCCTTCGATCTGTCGCCCCCCTGGCGGACCACCCCTATCTGCCGTTGCCAGGCGCTCCGTGGCCTGCGTAAGGAGTCTCTTCCTGCCGTCCTCCGGTCTTCTTTTCTGGCCCATCTTCCCGTCCATTCGGACGACGTTCCCGTCTACACCGACGGCTCGCGCTCCCCTGCAGGTGTCGCGGCCGCCGTCTTCTCTCCGTCATTGTCACCTACCTCCCGGGGTATCCCCCTGCCGGTTCAGGCCTCCATCTTTTCCGCGGAGCTCTTTGCCCTTCTGGAAGCCCTCCGTCTGGTATCGGGTTGTTCGCGGTCCTCCTGTACCATTTTTTCGGACTCGCTGAGCGCCCTTCAGGCGCTCGAGCGCTATGATTCCCCGGACCCCCTCGTACGCCTTATTCAACAGGAGTACCATGTCCTGCATACCGTTCACCGGATCCGGGTCACCTTCTGCTGGGTTCCCGCCCATGTTGGTGTTTCCGGTAATGAGGCGGCGGACCGCATAGCCCGGTCCGCCGCCTCGCTGCCTCCCCTCCCCCACCCGCTCCCCTTCTCAGACTATGTGCAGGTCTTTCGTTCCTTTTACGACCGCATGTGGCAACAGTCCTGGGACGATACCACCGGAAATAAACTCTGGTCCATCCGCCCCCGTCTGTCATATTGGGTGTCCTCTTTCCACCGCTCCAGACACAAAGAGGTCGTCCTTGCGCGGCTTCGCATCGGCCATACGCGCCTCACGCACGGCTATCTTATGTTCCGGCAGGAGGCTCCTCGTTGCGCCTCCTGCCAGTTGCCTCTCACCGTCTCTCACATCCTTGTGGAATGCCCCACCCTGTCGTCAGTACGTCGTCGCGCCTTCCCGTTCCTTTCTGATTTCCCCCTCCCCGAACGTTTACGCCTTATGCTCGCTGAGAGCCCTCTCTTCTCGCTTGACCGTCTTTTCCTCTTCCTCTCCCAATCTCGCATCCTATCTGAGCTTTAGGTGACTTCTCACCTGTAGTCCGCTGTTCTCCCTTTTCTAGTGCCTTTTCTCCGTCTCCGTTTCTCTTTCTCGTAATCCGCCTCGCCATGATATCCGTTACCATATAGCGGGAAGTGGCGGTAAACGCCCCAATACAAAAAAAAAAAAAAAAATAAAAAATATATATATATACAGTATATATATATATGGCATCGACATAGGAATTATGATTAAAAGAATAATCTCAAAATTTGCGGATGATACCAAACTTGGGGGACGAACAAAATCAGCGGCAGAATGTTTGCAGATTCAAGATTATATTAATAAATTACTAGAGTGGGCAGAAATTTGGCAAATGAAGTTTAATATCGATAAATATAAAACGTTGCATGTCGGTAGAAACAATGTTAAAGAAAAATACTATATTTTATGCGTGACAAGACCCTGACGAATGTTACGGAAGAGAAACATTTAGGTATTATTGATGCCGACACACTTAAACTGAGTAAGCAATGCATCGAAGCCGTCAGGAAAGCAAATAGAATCTTAGGATTTATTAGTAGATCACTTGAATTTAAGTCGGAGCAAACAGTGCTGATATTATATAATTTCTTAGTACGTCCCCACCTGGAATACTGCGTTTAACTCAGGTCCCAATATTTACGACAGGACACGTACAGAATGGAGAGAGGGCACCGACGGGCTACTAGGATGATTCCTAGACTTCGAAACAAATCATCCGCTGCCCGTTTAGAAAGTTAAATTTATTCTCACTCGTAAAAAGTCGTATTCGAGGAGATTTAATCCAGATATTTGAAATGATTAAAGGTTTAGATAATGTCGACGCCGAGAAATATTTCACTTTCAGAAATGTTGATTGAACTCGCGAAAATGCAGTCATCTATTTTGGTAGAAATAATGAAAACTTTAGTTGAGAGATGCAAGGGAACTGGGTAGAGGATGTTGGACAGGAAAAAGATCTTGGTGTTATGGTTAGTAGTGATATAAATTTTTTTTAAGCAGTGCTTAGAGGCTAGAAATAAAGCAAATAAAATGCTAGGTATTATTAAGAGGAATGTTAGTTACAAGAGTAAGGAAGTGATCTGTAAATTATATAATTCTTATGTTAGGCCTCGCTTAGAATCAGTGGCGACGCCAGGATTTTTTATCAGCCCAGGCAGAATTTGGGCAAAGGAAATTTTGATCGGGCATACCTTTCGAATGATCAAAAGGAACATACAGTAGTAGTAGTATTTGCATAATGTTACATAGGCTTTTAATAGTAGATCTAACACTCGTTTTAATAGTAGATTTTCATTTTCAATAGTAAAATAGGAAGCGTCATTGATAAAAAGATAAGTCTCTCTCAAAATTTCAAAAATACAAAAAACTTAAAAATGTCAAGTCGTGTTCTAATTAACAATTATTTTGCAGTTTTTATGCACGGCTGCAAAGTTTTCGACCACTTCGTCCATATTTAGATTTTTCAGCCCTTGGTCGATTGAATACTAGGGTGCTGAGGTTGTCAAGTCCGACGTCGCTCATAGTATTGTGCATATATGTTTTTATCATACATCCAGCTGAACTGATAGGCAACGTAATCGAAATCTGTACTAATTTGTAGAGTTCAAAGAAGGCATCCTTATAAGGACGCAAAAGCTGCAGGAGCTCTGTCATAGTACGAATTGGTCTGGATTTTCGTTCGATAAGACGTTTGGCACTGTGACATTCGGCCTTGAGATCCGCCATATTCAATTTGTAAATTTCTGCGATGTACTACAATTGATTGCCGTTAAAAAAGTTCTCATTTTTTTTTATCTAAATGACACAAACTCTTCATGAGTGAACAGTTTTTATCGAGAATCTGCGTCTTAATTCATGCACCATTCTATCCAACACTGGATAATGAACATTGACTCGGAAGTCGAAAGAAACGAAACCAATGAACCACTACGCATTCAAAATTGTTCATGTGCGATAACTATAAAAGTTTGATAACTATACTTAAAGTTTCGTTTTAAGTTCACACAGAAATAAATAGTTTTCGATGTAGTCTCGTGGGTTAGTTTCCATTTCTATTAAATCTATTAAAAAATTTTAACAAATTCAAAATTTTTTGAGTCCGGACAAAGCTTGGGCAGAGCTTTTCTGAGCCCGGGCCTACAGCCGCCACTGCTTAGAATACTGCATTCAAGCTTGGTCCCCTCACCTTAGATATAGTATACGAGGTGTTTTCAAAAGGTTCCCGAACTGGTTATGCTGCGCGCGTATCACATGACGCGCGTCATTTGATGCATGTTGTAGTGTGACTCAGTCTGTGTCCAAAGACGGTTACCGCTTGTTGATATATTTTGTTCTCTATATTTACTGTTTTGTGAAGTAATTTTGTGTTTTGTCGTATTTTGTGTTTTGTCGTATTTTGTGCATTTGAATAATGGCTACTGTTGATGAACAACGTGTGTGCATAAAATTTTACCTTCCATTTCAAGAACTGATAACACTGTTGCTTATGTTCGTGAAATGATTCGAGGGAACCGTAGACTGACAGTCAGGGAAGTCGCAGACGAAATCGACATTTCGATAGGATCATGCCACACGATACTCAGAGAGCATTTGGGGATGCGTCGTGTGTCAGCCAAATTTGTGCCACGACTCTTGACTGCCGAGCAGAAAGAGCAACGTGCTGTTGTCTTAATATCTCCTTCAACGTGCCAATCTTGATGAAATTTTTCTCAGAAACATCGTTGCGGGTGACGAGACGTGGGTGTACGGGTATGACGTTGAAACAAAACAGCAGCCATCGCAATGGAAGTTCGCGACAGTAGCCATTATTCAAATTCACAACACACACAAATGACTTCACAAAACAGTAAATATCGAGAGAACAAAATACGATATCAACAGCCGGTAATCGTCTTTGGACACAGACTGAGTCACACTACAACATGCAACACAGGACGCACATGCGCGTCGTGTGATGCGCGCGCAGTATAACCAGTTTGGGAACTTTGTGAACCCACTTCGTACTTATACTTGTGAAGATTACTGGACTCAGGCGGATGCCTCTGTCCAGATCGTTGCTGCTGGGACGATATCTCTGAAGAAGTAGCTTGGCTTTGTAGTCGTTCTTCACATGCTGAGTGTCTCGATATTTATCCAAGCGGCATTCGAAGGCAAATAACGACGGTGCACCTATGACTTGTTCAGGTGGAGAGTTCCAAGCATCCACAATGCTTTGTGTAAAAGAGTATTTTCTAAGGTTTAGCTTGCACCAATCTCTGGAACTTTAAGGAGTGACCTCTCGTATTGTTGGTTACTTAGATGTAACACATCGCTTACTTCGTTGTCATAGTAATATCTCAGTATCTTGAAAGACCCGATCATGTCACCTCTGTCTTCTGTATGCGAGTGTTGGAAGATTTAATCTATTCAGTTCCTCATACGAGAGAGCCCTCAAGGTCGAAATTTGTCTGGTTGCTCTCCTTTGTACATTCTCGATGGCTTCTATATTTTTTACTTTTCGCGAGCTGTGTTCGGCATCCCTACTTTCTAAATGAGGTCTAACCAGTGCTTTATAGAAGAGCAAGAGTTTCTTCATCTAAATAAACGTAGGAACGCCTAATCACCCCCATAACCTTGTTAGCTATAGTGATCTTTTCGTTAATATGCTTTTTGAAATTTTGTATCCATATGGATACGAACATCTTTTTCAGTTTCGACTACTTCTAACAAATGACGACCTTGAATTACATTATTATGCATGTAGTAGGGAAAAATGCCCTAATCTGGTGGTTTGTTGCCTACAGGCAACACCTTACATTTCTCAGGGTTGAATTTAAGTTGCCAAACTTCACTCCATTCATTCAAGGTAAGTACATCCTGTTGTAGCATAGCTTCTCCATTTTCCACTGATACATCTCTAAATACCTTGGTGTCATCAGCAAAAAGTACCGCTAGGGACTCGGTACTGTTAGGTCGGTCATTAATATAAGTTACAAAAAGAGGAGGACCCAGTACATTGAGACATCTTACCATTTACAATTACTCTCTCTGACTGTTCTGCCAGGAAATCCCTGAACCAACCCAGTACAGAGCTCCCAATACCACAACTCTCCAAAATTTAGTCCACATGTCAAGAACTTCAATCAGCTGCAAGCTAATGGAGCGGCCCCCAATAAATCCATAGTGTTTGTCAGAAAAAAAAAAAAATTATTAGTTTTCATGTGATTCACAATCTCATCCTTAATGATAGATTCCACGATTTTACACAGTACTGGTCAGACTAATAGGCCTGTAATTGCTGAGCAACTTGCCTTTTTTATATATAGCCGAAATACTTGCTTTCCTCTAGACTTTAGTAACATTTGTGTTCTTAGTGATGTCTTAAATAATAATGCAAAGGGAACACACAGGACACCTTTCAGCTCTCTAATAACCCTAGGATGAAAACCATCAGGTCCTGGTGACTTTATTACATTCAGTTTACTTATTTTATCAGCTACCTTTTTCGCTGTAATGGATATAAGATTCAAGGGTTCTATTACATCAAGTGGTGCCAGCCTCGGAACATTGGTTGTATCCTCCACAGTAAATACGTCAACAAAGTATTCAGATAGGATTTTAGCTTTATCAGCATCCGTGGATGCTATCCTCCGCGTTCCATCATCACCTGAATAGTCTAGATCAGGGATACCTCGTTTTATCTTAGTTGTTTGGCTATCTCTATCTCCAAATTCTGCTAAATCTTCCTGGTCATAGCTCTAAATTTTGTATATTCTTTATGGCAGTTTTCACTACGTGTTTCTATAAATTTTTGTCAGCTCCTACTTTTCTCCTTAATTTTCTTTTTAAGTTTACTGTTGAGAGGGAATCCATGTACCTTTCCATCTGAGTTGTCATTGCTAATTCTTTTCTTAGGAATACACATTTCTATAGTGACTATACGAGGGTAATTCAATAAGTATCTGCACTTTTTATTTTCACAGTTTTATATTCACATCTGATAGATTATAAACACCACTTCTCGACATAGTGTCCCTGTTTCTCATTACACTTAGTCCAACGATCTACAAGCTTCCTAATGCCATCACAAAAGAATGTTTTTGGCTGTGTGTGTAGCCAGTCATGCACCGCCTCCTTCAGGTCATCATCGCCTTGGAATCGCTGACCTCTCAAAGCGTCTTTTAGTGGTCCAAACCGGTAAAGATCCGAAGGTGCCAGGTCTGGACTGTAGGCTGGATGGTCGAGAACTTCAAATTTAAGTTCTTCTAGGCATTTTCTAGTCTGTGCAGCGGTATGAGGGCGCGCATTGTCATGTAATAGAATAACACCTTCCGACAATCTCCCTCCGTTTTGTGCGAATTGCTTGCTTTAACTCATTCCGAAGCATGTCAGAATATGATGCACTTGTTACTGTAGTTCCACGCTCTAGATAATGTTCAAGGATAGGGCCTCGTGTATCCCAAAACAGTGTTAGCATAACTTTACCTACTGACGGCTGCGCTTTGAACTTCCTTGCAACTGGAGATGTTGGATGCTTCCATTGCATGCTCTCTCGCAACAAACAGTTGACAGAAGAGCACAAGCGTAATGGTATGGACGCCTGCTCTCGTCTTTGAGCACGGTATTATAATGAAGGTGAAAACTTTTTGGAGCGCATTATCACTGGAGATGAAACCTGGATCCATCACTATGAACCAGAAAGCAAACGACAGAGCATGCAATGGAAGCATCCAACATCTCCAGTGGCAAGGAAGTTCAAAGCGCAACCGTCAGCAGGTAAAGTTATGCTAACACTGTTTTGGGATACACGAGGCCCTATCCTTGAACATTATCTAGAGCGTGGAACTACAGTAACAAGTGCATCGTATTCTGACATGCTTCGGAATGAGTTAAAGTTAGCAATTCGCACAAAACGGAGGGAGATTGTCGGAAGGTGTTATTCTGTTACATGACAATGCGCGCCCTCATACTGCTGCACAGACTAGAAGAACTTAAATTTTAAGTTCTCGACCATCCAGTCTACAGTCGAGACCTGGCACCTTCGGATTTTTACCTGTTTGGACAACTAAAAGACGCTTTGAGAGGTCACCAATTCCAAGACGATGATGACCTGGAGTAGGTGGTGCATGACTGGCTACACACACAGCCAAAAACATTCTTTTGTGATGGCATAGAGAAGCTTGTAGATCGCTGGACTAAGTCTCCCTGTTTCTCAATACACTATCTTGAGAAGTGATGTGTTTATAATTTGCAGATGTGAAAATAAAAAGTGCGGATACTTATTAAATTACCCCTGTACTTGTTACAAATGATGTCCCATTGCATCCCTACATTGAAGGCAAAAAACTTCTTTTTTCTACGTGCAGGTCAAAATATGAAAATAAAAACCCACTCTAATAGACAGTTTATTTCCACAACAGTTTCAACGCCCACTGGCATCCTCGTCGGGTGGATACAGAAAAACGAATGAACCAAAACAAGAGGGAGAAACAGTCCAGGGACCAACTGTTAAGAAATTCGCACCTAGGTTAGATACCATTCTTCCGACACCGGAAGGGCATTTTCATTAAGTACATTAGCACAAATTTAAAACTATCTTCCTGTTCTAAACATACAGATTCTATTATTTTCTTATTTTTTACATAATTATTGCATTTATTATTAAATTTATTACATTTAATATTGCGTAATTATTTATTACATTGTTGTTTATCATACAGAACTTATAAACCGAAAAACGAATGAAAAAGGCGATTAGGAAACAATCCAGAGACCATTGAGAAATTCGCACCTAGGTTAGATACCGTTCTCCCGACACCGGAAGGGCATTTTATTACAGGGTCCCGCTTATAAGTACATTCGCACAAATTAAAACTATCTTCTTGTTCTATACATACAGATTCTAATATTTTGACATAATTACTGCATTTATTATTATTACCTTTACCCTAATTATTAAATTTATATTACCTTTATTATTACATCTGTTGCATTTATATTTATTTCCACATTTATTACTTCCATTATTACATTTACTAAAAGCGAGTAAGGAAACAATCCAGAGACCTTTAAGAAATTCACACTTAGGTTAGAACACGTTCCCCCGACTCCGTAAGGGATTTTTTGACCAAGAATCTCATTAAAGGGTCTAACTTATAAGTACCTTCGCACAAATTAAAATTATCTACTTTTTCTATACACACAGATTCTGTTATTTTTCTTTTGACATAATTATTACATTTATAAAGTACCTTACTTGATTCCCAATATATGCATGATTATTTTGGCTGGCGTGATAAAAAATGGCATTATTAGTATTACAACTTCTGAAGGCATATTTGTGTTCTTTAGTACGGGTTTCAATATTTCTTCCAGTTTCTCCCACGTATACTAAATCACAACTTTTACAGGGAATGCTGTAAACACAGGCTTGTTCCTCTTTTGCAACGTTATTCCTAACCAATTTACTTTTCACGGTAGACGAATATTTGAACGCCAAAGCAAACTTAAAATCTTTCGTCAACGGTTTTACTCTTTCTAAGCCTGCAATGTAAGGCAAACTCACATATTGTTTTTGGTTAACTGAAGGTTCCCGAGTTGCATAAAAAGATTTTCTGGCTTTAAAATACGCCTTTCTGATAAACCACTCGGGATATTTTAAATCCTTAAAAATGTTCCAAATCTTTGAATTTTCCGGGTCTAGCAAATGTGGGCTACAAATCCTGAGTGCTCTTTGAAACATGGAAGAAATAATTGAGCTTTTAACCCCTTCATCATGATATGAAAAATAATGAATGTACGAATTACAATGAGTATGTTTTCTATAGACCGTGAAATTGGCTTTCCGCTTTCGTTAATGACCAAAACATCTAGAAAAGGTAATTGTTTGTCTTCTCCCATTCATATTTAAATTTAATAGAGGGAACAAGATTATTTAATGACTGAAAGAAAGTGTCAAAGTTGTTCCAGTGGTCAGGCCAAAATGAGAAAATATCATCTACATAACGAAACCAAATTAGATTCCTGGGACATATTGTTTGCAACAATTCCGACTCATAATATTCCATGTATAATGTATTCAGTATTGGGTATTCCCATACCAAAACGTTGCAAATAAAATTCTTCACTGAAGGAGAAGGCATTATTGGTGACAGAGTTTTATCAGTTCTAAAAATACAGATGTGGGCATGCCTAGTTCTACGTTACATGTTGGCAATTTTCTATCTAAAAAACTAAGTACATCATCAATGGGAACTTTCATAAACAAGGAATCAACGTCAAAACTGATCATTCTTCCCCGTTTTAAATCTAAAGACATAACTTTGTTAATAAAGTCACAGGAATTAGTGATGTGCGAGCCTGATAAATTTATCTGCAAGAAATTTAGATAACCTGTAACTAAAGGAACCCCTGTGTGAAATAATGGGACCCGATAAAAACATTGTTTTAGATTTTGTGTCTTCCGTAGTTAATTCCAGGGTGGATATTCCGTGTTTAAATGGTTTGATTCTGAGCAAGTTTCTGGAACATTTCAACTCAATGGACTCTATTCCCAAAAGATTCCGGTTAGCTTTAGACAAGCTCAGGAAGAACGAAGCAATATTTGTCACTAAAGCGGACAAAAGTAACACTGTGGTTATTTTGGACAAGTGTGATTATAAACAAAAAATGGAAACGTTACTTAGTGATGAATTCACCTACACCAGCGTGAGATCATCCCCTCTAAAGCGTCTTTCTGCCGAATTCAACAAAACCATCAGGAACTTATTAAAAGATGTCTACAGATTAACCCCAAACTCCCCCACATTTACGGCCTACCCAAAACCCATAAGATTAATATACCACTCCGTCCCATTATTTCACACAGGGGTTCCTTTAGTTACAGGTTATCTAAATTTCTTGCAGATAAATTATCCCCATTAGTTGGTAAATTTTCAGGCTCGCACATCACTAATTCCTGTGACTTTATTAACAAAGTTATGTCCTTAGATTTAAAACGGGGAAGAATGATCAGTTTTGACGTTGATTCCTTGTTTATGAAAGTTCCCATTGATGATGTACTTAGTTTTTTAGATAGAAAATTGCCAACATGTAACGTAGAACTAGGCATGCCCACATCTGTATTTTTAGAACTGATAAAACTGTCACCAATAATGCCTTCTCCTTCAGTGAAGAATTTTATTTGCAACGTTTTGGTATGGGAATACCCAATACTGAATACATTATACATGGAATATTATGAGTCGGAATTGTTGCAAACAATATGTCCCAGGAATCTAATTTGGTTTCATTATGTAGATATTTTCTCATTTTGGCCTGACCACTGGAACAACTTTGACACTTTCTTTCAGTCATTAAATAATCTTGTTCCCTCTATTAAATTTAAATATGAATGGGAGAACGACACACAATTACCTTTTCTAGATGTTTTGGTCATTAACGAAAGCGGAAAGCCCATTTTCACGGTCTATAGAAAACCTACTCATTGTAATTCGTACATTCATTATTTTTCATATGATGAAGGGGTTAAAAGCTCAATTATTTCTTCCATGTTTCTAAGAGCACTCAGGATTTGTAGCCCACATTTGCTGGACCCGGAAAATTCAAAGATTTGGAACATTTTTAAGGATTTAAAATATCCCGAGTGGTTTATCAGAAAGGCGTATTTTAAAGCCAGAAAATCTTTTTATGCCTCGGGAACCTTCAGTTAACCAAAAACAATATGTGAGTTTGCCTTACATTGCCGGCTTAGAAAGAGTAAAACCGTTGACGAAAGATTTTAAGTTTGCTTTGGCGTTCAAATATTCGTCTACCGTGAAAAGTAAATTGGTTAGGAATAACGTTGCAAAAGAGGAACAAGCCTGTGTCTACAGCATTCCCTGTAAAAGTTGTGATTTAGTATACGTGGGAGAAACTGGAAGAAATATTGAAACCCGTATTAAAGAACAAAATATGCCTTCAGAAGTTGTAATACTAATAATGCCATTTTTTATCACGCCAGCCAAAATAATAATGCTATAGATTGGGAATAAAGTAAGGTACTTTATAAATGTAATAATTATGTCAAAAGAAAAATAATAGAATCTGTGTGTATAGAAAAAGTAGATAATTTTAATTTGTGCGAAGGTACTTATAAGTTAGACCCTTTTAATGAGATTCTTGGTCAAAAAATCCCTTACGGAGTCGTGGGAACGTGTTCTAACCTAAGTGTGAATTTCTTAAAGGTCTTTGGATTGTTTCCTTACTCGCTTTTAGTAACTGTAATAATGGAAGTAATAATAAAGGTAATAATATAAATTTAATAATTAGGGTAAAGGTAATAATAATAAATGTTAAAAAAAAAATTGTAAATGCAATAATAAATGCAGTAATTATGTCAAAATATTAGAATCTGTATGTATAGAACAAGAAGATAGTTTTAATTTGTGCGAATGTACTTATAAGCGGGACCCTGTAATAAAATGCCCTTCCGGTGTCGGGAGAACGGTATCTAACCTAGGTGCGAATTTCTCAATGGTCTCTGGATTGTTTCCTAATCGCCTTTTTCATTCGTTTTTCGGTTTATAAGTTCTGTATAATAAACAACAATGTAATAACCAATGTAATAATAAATTTATAATTTCTGTAATAAATAATTATGCAATATTAAATTTAATAAATGTAATAATTATGTAAAAAATAAAAAAATGGAATCTGTATGTTTAGAACAGGAAGATAGTTTTAAATTTGTGCGAATGTACTTAATGAAAATGCCCTTCCGGTGTCGGGAGAATGGGATCTAACCTAGGTGCGAATTTCTTAACGGTCGGTCCCTGGACTGTTTTTCCTCTTGTTTTGGTTCATTCGTTTTTCTGTATCCACCCGAGGAGGATGCCAGTGGGCGTCGAAACTGTTGTGGAAATAAACTGTATTAGAGTGGGTTTTTATTTTCACATTCCTACATTATTGAAACAATCAGCATGAAAGAATTCCAGCATAACCTGGTAGTTACCTTTGTTCTTGAAATTGGCAGAGAAAAAACACACACACGATCACTTTTACGCAGAGGGGGCTGAATAAGTATTAAGTCTATATCTTCCTCTTTGTTTACTATTAGGTCAAGAATATGTAGTTCGTTACTGAAGCAAAAACGCATTGGCTTATTTATATGTTGGTACATAAAACTATCTCTAATACACTCAATAAACATATTGCTCCACGCCTAACTACCCCGATATAGACTGGTAAAGTCCCCCATCAGCAAAAAGAGTATATAATTAAGATTAGTAGTGCCTCTCAGGAAGTTGTGTAATTTATCATTATTGCCACGTGGGCTGTTCGGGCTCCTATATATATACATCCAACGAGCAGTTTATCACTCGTTTAATTGAATTTCAGGAAATAAGGACTCTTCATAAACATTAAGAGCGTCACTACACCACGGGGTTGGCTTAAATCTCTTATCAATATAGGAGAATACCCCTTCCATTTCTTGATTCAACATAATGAAATAATTCATAGTTGTTGCCTAACTTAAATTCAGCTAAAGCCATGTCAAACCGCAGTAACTACAACTATCCATGGTTTAGACAGACAGACCTCTACTAATAACATTAAAATGATGCAATTGTAAAAAATAAAACGAATGTTTACAAACAATATTTAATAATGGTTATCTCCTCCCTCCTCTGCCTCTTCCCCTGCTCCTTCCTCCCCTGTTGCCTCTACCACCCCTTCCCCTGCCTCTATTCTTATTGAAGGAGAACGAGGTGGCCCTGTGCTTTTCCACAAGGGGAATGAGAGTGGCACTGCAGAAGATGCAACCGAAGGCGCTCACTCTCTCGTCTCGCAATTTACTTTTGCCCTAAAAAAAAAAAAAAAAAAAAAAAAAAATTAAAGGAGTGAAAATTTGCATTAAATGTACATTCACATTTTAGCATCCTAATGCTAATTTCTTTTTCTTAACATATGAACCAAATGTTTCATAATAGTTCCTTGTATTAGGAAGCATTTGGTTAATGTTAAGAAAAAGAAAATAGTATTCGGCTACAAAAATATTTAGCAATTTTCTAATGCATATATAAATTTATTAACAAACAATGTGGGAGGAGAAGGATTGTGCGGGGGACTCATCCTTTCACCCCACGAAGGGCAGGAACAATAACCACAGTGGTATCAAAGGCCACAACCCCAATACTTCCAAATGCAGCAGTCCATTACTGGGCTGCTGCCCAGTATATAAGAAAACCGAAAACGAAGATCAGAAACCCTGTAAATGTATTACACACAAATATACAAGGCCTCTATTTTGACCATGCAGATTAAAAATTACTAGGGGCACTCAATATATTTTGCCCCACCCTTTTTTCTTAGCTAAATAATACGCCATGGGGCTGAAATGTCTTTTGGGCCGTAAGTTTGAACTTTCTGCGTTTCACATAACCAGATTTTTCCAGTTTGAACATCCTCTCCTTGTATAAAACCGATGGTTAACGCAATTTCGAAAATGGTGTCTAACAGTGATGTGCGTTGTAAACAGAGCTGTTATCGAGTTCTTAACCGTAGAGAAGGAAACAGTTGGAAATATTCACAAACGTCTACAAAACGTTTACGGAGATACTGTTGTTGATGGAAGCACAGTTGGAAGCTGGTCTAAACGTGCGAGATCGGAGAGAGGGAGAGCCAGCCTTGATGATGAGCCACGCAGCGGTTGCCGGGCATCGACTGTGACATCTCACACTGTGCAACGTGTTAAGAGCATCGTTTAATCAAATCGGCGCGTCACATACAAGGAGCTAGGAATTAGTGAATGAAGTGTGAACACGATAATTCAGCAACTGGGATACTTAAAAGTGTGTTCACGGTTTGTTCTTCGCGAACTGACTGAAGATCACAAAGCCCAAAGAAAAGAAATTGCTTCCAAGTCTTTGGTTCGATACAAGACAGAAGGGGATGACTTCCTTTCACGAATTGTGACTGGGGATGAGACTTGGGTAAACCACTTTAAACCTGAAACAAAACGCCAATCCATGGAGTGGCATCACGCAGACTCCCCTCGCAAGAAAAAGTTCAAAATGGCTCCCTCTGCACGAAAGGTTATGGCCACCATCTTCTGGGACATGAAAGGGGTGATTCTGGTGGACATTATGAAGAAACGACAAACAATCAACTCGGAGGCATATATTGCTACCCTCTAGATTCTAGAGGGTAGCAATATATGCCTCCGAGTTGATTGTTTGTCGTTTCTTCATAATGTCCACCAGAATCACCCCTTTCATGTCCCAGAAGATGGTGGCCATAACCTTTCGTGCAGAGGGAGCCATTTTGAACTTTTTCTTGCGAGGGGAGTCTGCGTGATGCCACTCCATGGATTGGCGTTTTGTTTCAGGTTTAAAGTGGTTTACCCAAGTCTCATCCCCTTCTGTCTTGTATCGAACCAAAGACTCGGAAGCAATTTCTTTTCTTTGGGCTTTGTGATCTTCAGTCAGTTCGCGAGGAACAAACCGTGAACACACTTTTAAGTATCCCAGTTGCTGAATTATCGAACTCGCTTTATACGTCTCTGGAGTATCTAGAGCAGAGCTTTCAAACTGGTGTGTCGTACACATTAGTATTTTTTGTATTTTGAAAATTTTGATTTTTCTATCAACAAAATCGGCTACAAGATAAACCACCTACTGAAAAATTATCTGATATTTGATAACAAAAATTAATTAATGTGTCGTGAAAATTGTTATGCTTAAATAGTTTGTCGCCAACGTTAAAAGTTTGGAAAGCTCTGATCTAGAGTCTAGATACTCCAGAGACGTATAAAGCGAGTTCGACCGGAGAGAAAACTGGAAGACGACGTTCTTTTGAACGATAACGCAAGACCACACAACAGTTTGCAAACAAGAGGGGCCACAAAAATGTGCTCGACTGTGTTACCCCACCCTTCATACAGCCCGGATCTGTGACGATGAGGTTGAGAGGTGGCTCTAGCGAAACCCAGCGGACTTTTACCAGCAAGGAATAAAGGCCCTTCTTTCGAGGTGGAGGAAAGGCGTAGAAAAGGATGGAGACTATGTGGAAAAATAAAAACTTGTAAAAAAAGGTATGTAACTACTTGTGTACAAAATTTCTGGGACTTACAAAGAAACTTGGGGGAAAAAAAAAGGTGGGGGGCAAAATATATTGAGGGGGCCCTCCTACAATACTTACAAAATTTAGCTATGGAAACTAGCAGAGATTTCATACGCCTAACGGAATCACACTCACACAAATGCAAAAAAAAAAAAAACTGAAAACTGCATCGAAGATACTGAAATAGCAATGCTGGACTACAACATATACAGAGCAGATAGAGTTGCTAGACGAGGGGGAGGGGTGTTGTATCTACGTGGAAAACACACACACACACAGGTGAGGTGAAGGTAAGCAAATCAAACAGCATAGTGGAAATAAAAGAACTGAACGTCTATGGACCACCAACCATAAAAAGTTAATTCCAATTCGGTACAAATTAAATAGAGAACATATTGAAATTGCTGAAAACTCTAGCAACAAATATTTTAATTTATGGAGGTTTTAATTTCCCATTCATCACATGGAAGAAAAATGACGAAGTTATATATGTCAAGAAGTTTCACGGTAACGTTACAAAATACGATAGAACCCAAGCCATAATACAATTAGACGTTATGGAACATTATGCCCTTACCCAGGAAATCTGTGAAGCCACTAGAAAAGAGAATGCTTTGGATTTAATTTTGATAAATCCCAATGAGATGATAAATAAAAAAGTAACGCAAATTTCTCCGACCATAACCTGATTGATATGCAATTGAAGTTAGCACCCAGAGGTCCGAAAACGTATCCCATTGTCAGAAGGAATATTTGAAGGTTTTAAATATAAATTAAAAAAGATTTAAAGAAAGTAAATTGGGAATTGCTACTTCACGAGAAGACTCCAGAAGAAATACATAAGACAAACGAGGAGAAAAACAAGGTAGCAGAAAGCAAAAAAAATAACCCAAAATAATACTTCGTTTGCGAAAAGAAAAATGCAGTGTAAAAAGAGTATTGGTCCATTGATAGACGAGGAGTCTAAATACACAAATGACCCAGAAAAAATGAGCGAACTGCCTAAGGAACAATTTAACTGTGTTTAGCAACCCAATGTCCGAGAACAAAGTAGAAGACCCAGATGAATTTTTCGACTTTGATACAAATCAGCCAAGAACAAATCCTGGCACAAACCTATTAATAGACTTACAATTCTCGGAAGATGTAATTAAGGCTCTATCACAGATGCAAGACAATTCGGCACCAGGGCCAGACACATGGAGTGCCACATTTCTGAAGAAGTGTAGCAAGTATTGCCAAACCGCTACACTTACTATGGAGGAAACCACTTGACACAGGACAAATTCCACTTCTATTAAAGAACGCGAACATTGCTCCCCCTTATTTAAAGAAGGTAACAGAGCAATGCCAAAGAATTATCGGTCAATAGCTCTCACCTTATAAAGTGCTTTAAACGTATAATGAATGGAAGACTACCCGATACCTACAAGAAAAGAACTTATACAACCTAAATCAACATGGCTTTAGGAGTGGAAGATCATGCCTGTCACAGCTATTAGACGATCAGGAGAAAATATTGGAAACATTGTGTCGAAGACAAAACAGATTTAATATGTACTGACTTTGCTAAAGCCATCGATAAATGTGAACCATGGAATTATAGCACACAAACTAAAGAATACAAGAATTACTGGAAAGTTAGGAAGATCGATATTTAATTTTCTGACTCAAAGAAAACACAGTGATAGTAAATGGAGAGTTAAATTGGAAGTCTCAGAAGTCGTGAACTCTTTTCCACAAGGTACAGTATTAGCTCTCTTGCTGTTCATAATAATGATTGCGGATATTAATGACTATTATATCATGTTTCGCGGATGACACAAAGATATGCAAGGAAATATTGAATGAAGGTGACAGAGAAATTACAAAACGACATTGAAATATTATTGAAGTGGGCAGAAGACAACAATATGAAGTTCACTAAGAAAAATTCAGACTGGTAAGATATGGTAATAACAAGGGGTACAAAACTCTGCAAGCCAAACAGAACACCAAATCTGCAAGTCAGGGATGTTAGAGTAGGGAATTATGTGGAGGAGCTTCCGCAGCACAAAAACAAACAAACACGCTCAAATTATGGAAGAGTCTAGTGACTAATCCAACCAATAATTGAGTATTGCTCAGTACTCACAAGCCCATACAGAAAACGAGACATTGCGAACACTGAAGCTATACAAAGGACTTTTACGTTTAAGATAGAGGAAACGAAGGGTGAAGACTACTGGTCTCGACTATAATCCCTGGAACTCTACTCTCTCGAAAGAAGGCGCGAGCAGTACACAATAATATACATATGGAAAATACTGGAGGGTTTTGTCCCTAACCTTAGAAATTAAATAGAAACAAAATGGGAAGAGAAGAGGCAGATTTTGTACTGTCCCAGCTGCAGTGAGACAAGGGGGGCATGAAAAATACCCTCAAAATACGAGGCCCAAAGCTTTTTAATGCCCTGCCAAAATAAGGGAGGAACCTCCAGCACATCGACCTGAATAACTTCAAGAACCAGCTGGACAGATTTCTGCGCAAAGTCCCTGACCAGCCATGCGTGACTGGCTACGAGGCAGGAGGATTTCGGAAAGCAATTTCCTCCTTCACCAAATCCCACAAATTAGGCGGGATGCTGCAGAGAGGTCGACCGCACGTCGATCCTAAACCGTTGTAACAAATTCTGTTCTATTAAAAAATGGACGATAGATAATAGAATAACCAAGATAATGTGAAATAGTTTAGAAATGTTGCAAAATACACGCGGCGACAGGTTCGCACAGGTTTTATCACGATACAGAATGACCTAGGCCAGAGCTTTCCAAACTTTTCACGTTGGCGACACACTATTTAAGCATAAAAATTTTCACGACCCCTACGATATTACAGTAATTGAAAAAACATGGAGCCCACGAAAGAGCATATTCGACATGTGATGCTGTATGAGTTCCATAAAGGATTTAACCTAGTGAATCCGCAAAAAACATTCAGAGAGTTTATGGAAATGATGATGTGAGCGAATGGATGTGTTGGAGATGGTTTGAGAAGTTCAGAAATGGAGACTTCAGTCTGAAAGAGTATCAACGAACAGGACGACTAAATGAGTTAGATGAGTTGCTGAAAGCAACAGTGGAGGAAAACCCAACGGTAACTGTAAGAGAACTTGGCCTGCAACTCGGCGTTAGCCATATCACCATTCATCGTCATTTGAAGCTGTTAGGAAAAGTAGTGAAGGTTGGAAAATGGGCTCCGCGTGATTTGTCACAAGCGAATCTTCAACATCGAATCGATATTTACACATCACTGCATTCTCGGCAACTGCAGGCACCGTTTTTGAATCGGATCATCACTGGGGACGAAAAATGGGTCCTCTATAACAATATTAAGCGTCGACATCAGTGGCTTAGCTGTGAAACAAAGACTGAACCTCAGCCAAGGAATGGACCCCATCCAAATAAAATTTTGCTATGCGTTTGGTGAGATATGCAAGGAATTATTCATTTTGAGCTTCTGCCAGATAACCAAACAATCACAGCTGAAGTCTACTGCCAACAACTCCAACGATTGGAGATGGCATTACAAGAAAAACGTCCCGCATTAATTAATCGCAGAAATGTTCTATTCCACTAGGATAACGCGCGCCCTCACACTGCTCGAATCACCACTGCCCAATTGGAGGCATTTGGTTGGGAAAAAAAGCCTCATCCACCTTATTCTCCGGACATCGCACCTTCAGACTACCGTTTATTCAGAAGTCTGCAACACCACTTAGATGGACAAAAGTTGCAATCCAGGAAGCTATCGAAAACGAAGTGATCACTTTTTTTTTTTAACTCGAAACCAAGGGATTTCTTCGAACGCGGCATAAAAAAAACTTTTCTGCAGGTGGGAGGAGGTTATAGAAAAAGAAGGGAATTATAGTGATGATTAATTTGTCATTGTTATTTAATTTTTGTTTTGAATGAACTAAAAAATCGAGCAGAATATATGTTACAACCATATATATATATATATATATATATGTATGTATAGAAACGACGTAAGTATAGAGGAGTGTTCTGCACACGAGGAAGAGAAATAACGAACAAATGAAAAATGAGGCACCCGCCCGGGAATTGAACCCAGGATCTTCCAATTGGAAGATCCTGGGTTCGATTCCCGGGCGGGTGCCTCATTTTTCATTTGTTCGTTATTTCTCTTCCTCTGTGTGCAGAACACTCCTCTATACTTACGTCGTTTCTATACATTAATATACTGCGTGGTCATATGCATATATATATATATATATATATATATATATATATATATATATATAATTAGTTATTTCTGCCTTCGCACCCAAGTTCGCATGTGAAATTATTTATTATTACTACAAAGCTGAACTAATGAACTTAACTGAAAGACAAAACAAGGTCTACAAGCGTAAGCCGCGAACAAATTAAGGCAATTCTTAGAACATGAAATAAACGCAATTCCTCTTTTCGTGTATGAACTGCATCCAAAGATTTTCGTATAAAGAGTTCAAATGTACATTGATGCCAATAAGAAGCTACTTTCCGAGGTAGGTTAAAATTTTTTTTTTATCATCAGTGAAATTGCTCTTAATAAATTATGTTAATAGATTTATATATGCCTTCAAAAATATCTAAACCTCACCACCTACACAAAGTAACGGTTTTGTTATTCAAATGTTAATAAATCGACGACTTATTTTAAAGAATGTCAAGCGACAAATAAATAAATATATATATATATGGGGTATCCTGAAAGTTTGAATTGCGATATAAAACTAAACAATGTGCATTATTATAACTATATTAAACAACGTACCGAATCCTTGTTAAACATTCATATTAAATTGTAAACAATAATAAAATAACCTTACTTCTTTGTATTCAACTGAAACGAATTGCGAGCCACATTCTTCACAAGTTTCATCTAACACTTGAACCTTATTCGCTTTGTCAAACAAGTTGATAATCACATCGCATCTAAAATAGATAAAAACGAATTATGTTGAAAGAAAATTGATTTTGCCATTATGTACCTCCTCTCTTAATCCTTCGAGGACGATTTCCGAACCATATGCAGTCACGGTGTCACCAGAAAGTATAGATTTTATCGTTATTCAAAACTAAATATTTCAGTAACTAGTCACTGCAATGATACGCATTGTGTGTTTCTTTCCCGACAACTAAATGTGTGTACACGTGTAGAAACATCTACCGTATAGGAACGAGGCATTGAAAAACAATTTATATTATTTCTGATAGCACTTTGAAGTACCACCCGTCGTCAAACGTTAAATTAATTCACAGAACTTATTTTAACCCTTTAAGGCCGGCCGCATGCGGGATCGTCTCGCGACTCACGACTACGGTCGTGACGACTCGAGTCACGTATTTTACATTGATGGAATGGGAGCCCCGCGCATTGCAGCGACTGCGACGCGATTCTAAGAATCGCATCGCGGTCGCGCTGCAGTGTCAACGTAAAATCACGCGCGACTAGAGTCGTTAGTCGCGAGTAGCGAGACGATCCTGCGTGCGGCCGGCATAACTGTTCCATTTCAGTGCCATCATTGACAATGATAATTAGTGCGAATCAGTGTGGTGAGTTTCAGTGATCGTCAGAAAACCCAAATAGAGTATACTCGATCAGAGCACCATGGGAAGTTATACGAGAATCAAGTGGACTCGTTTGGAATAGTTAAAGGATTAAAAAGGGAACGCAGAATTCGCGTTTCATTCCGTTCAGCGTTTGATTCTTCCCTATTATGAGGACTTTTAAAAGCATTACCGATTACAAACTATTCTCCATTTGGGTCCGGATGAAGGGTCGAGGACAAGAAGGCCGCCAGGACACTCCATACAGACAGAAACGCCAGTGTTATCTCTGCTGAACGAGCAAGTGGGATGTGGACACGAGTTGCATCCACCCCCCTTTGGCATATTGCTAAATAAAGAAGAAATGAAAACGTGATTCATTAAAAGACAAACCAAATTAATTAATTATAAATGTAAATCAATCATCACCGCTACCTTAAGAAATAAATTGCGGTGTAATTTTGTATACATTTATAAAATTTCTTAAAAATTTGACATTGACTCGGAATTTTAAAGTTATTCTTTACTTCCAACTGACACTTTTCCCTTGCCTTTTACTAAGAACCCGAAACTGAATTTCAACTTTGAATAATGATTTTAACTTCCCCAACTTTCGACTTCAAATTTACTTAAACAAAGCCAACCAGAAGTCAAAGTCGATGATAAAATTCAATTACGAACGCGCAAATTAAATAAAAAATTTACCCATAAAATACGAGCCCAGACACCTGTAATGAAGGTTCAATAGTTTTGTAGAGCACAAGTTTAAAATCAATAATAGTTTAACGAAAATAAAACCAGTGGTGACCGGTAATTTCACTCTGGAAAATTGACTCCCAGTAATTTCACTTCATTCATTTAATTAAGTACGGTTAGGTTAGGTTAGGATGCAAAAGATTGACTTCTTACGAGGAATAGCTCATAATTTGCATCACTCAATAATTTTGAATTTTTAGCTCATTCCTTTGCATCAATTTTTACGGCATCCGTTCTTGGCTTTTTTAACGACGAGACTTATTCAAATAAATTTAATTTTTAATGGTGATTATTTTATAGATCAATAAAACGAAAGTAAAGGTTGTGGCTTTGGGGCTTAAACCATTAATCCTTTATATGAAAACCAAAAAAATATATCGATCTTAATAAACTGGCAAGGAGTGAACTTCCCGGTTATTTTTTTTTTTACTTTGTCGGGAGTGAAAATATCAGGAATGAATTCTCCAACAACCAGAACCAACCAAACTTTGAGCTAAGGAAACTTAAATTGTCCGCGCGGCACAAATAAAAAATTGCACAGTAGTTATACATTGAATAATCTTTCACAAAATGCAAATACAGAATCTTAAATAACGCATTTAACTTTCATAAGTCTAAATTAACAACGATGACGACGTAAAACCAAACATACCGTAGTTTGCTTCGACTATCTATTAGTCAGCTAACGAAAGTAACTTACTTGAAAGGAGAATTGTTATAACAGTAAGGACAGAAGATAAAGCTCTTCCCTTTCACCCCTCCAGACCACGTGAGCAGCTGGAAATCATCCAAGGGGCATTTATTCTCCATGAACTCTCGGATTGTCCCACACTGCGGAACGGAGTAAGTTTCGTCACAAGCGACACAGTGCAGACGAATTGGTTTTGTTTCCACCAATTTTAGGTATCGGCGACACTTGCCACACCTGTTTCACAGAACAAGACCATTGGATAAATTGCGTCTATACACATCACTAATCTTAATTTGTACATTTTTGTAAACACGTACGAAGTTTAACGCTCGAAGTCCTTTTGCCAAAAAAAAAAAAAAAAAAAAAAAATTTTTTAATTCTCTCTCTATAGTCCATAAAAATGTACATTAAACCACGTTGCTTTAAAACTTATTTCTAAAATGGTTACCATTAAATACAAAACTGCAATTTCATTTGTATATAGCCTACTCTGAAAAAGTAATAAATGTAGATTTTTATTTACAAATATGGCAAAAAAACGTCGTATGATGTGCTCTTTCCAATCTCAGAAAAGGTTAAGGTAATTTTAAGCAATTCTATAAGCCAAAGAATAGACTTTTAATTTGAGTCAACTGTTAAGAATCGTGTGAATATTAAAACCACTACGCACGATTCTTAAGCATTTCAGTCTCGTAAGAGAATATCACATCACCTTAAAATCTTCACATGAAAGTTATGAACTGTAAAGTTACGGTAAAAAAGTAATTAATTACTAATATAAAAAAATCCGCTTTATGCAAATTGAGAACATTCAAATCAAATGAGAACGGACAAAAACCACCAAATACGCAACAAAAAGATTTGAGATATGAACAAAACGGGGGTAACAAAATACACAGCCAAACAAACGACTAAGATGATAAGACAGTAAAAGAAATCAATAACAGTATGAAAAGCAAAATAACGTTCATAATCAATTTACTGAGTAACGTGTATGGTCCTAGCATAGTGTGTCGGTAATAATAAAGGTTGGAAAACGAGTGGATAGTACTTATTATTAGAATTCTAAACTATTTTTTGTTATAAACGGGGGAAGTCGGGGGGCAATTTATAAAATACTTGGAAACTTAATATACAACAACGAATTCTAATAAATTGTTCTTTACTATGGAATTTTTATTATAATTATTACTATTATTAAAAAAAGACCCACGTAACATTATAGTTGCTACGTGCAACAGAATTGATATTTCGTACGAGCAACAGTAATATAAAATACAATACCAATATATAATATATATAAAAAAAAAACCCGAAAGTTAAATTAAACAATAAATTCATAAACATCTTTATCAGAATCAAATTAAAACCAATTACAGTATGTTTTATCCCATAATATTTAATTAGTTACTAAACACTTCATTTTCGTTTCATCAATCCCTCTCTCTCTCTTTACAATCTCTATTATAACAGACACTCCTCTCTGAACTCTCTAAATGCGTGCCTCCTCCTTTAAGGAAAGCACGCAGTACCAGGCTTTCCACTCATTCTCATTCTCCAACTCTCTTACGCGAGGGTTAATCGACATTTTCAATCTTTCATCTACTCATCCAGTGAACTCTGGAACGATCTTCCTCAGTCCATCATCTTTCAACCTCCAATCTTTCAAACGCAGTGTGTTCAGGCATCTCGAAAACCCTAGACCTTGATTTTAGCTTTCTTCTTCTTCTTCTAAAGGGGACCATTTTTGCGGGTATTCGCCCTTGGCCCCTCCTTACTGCATAAAAAAAAAATCAGTGGGTAAATTCGTAAGACCAAAATTAACAACGGTTCCAAAAAAAGGATGTATTTATACGATTCTTTACGGGGGCTGTAAGAAGTGTTACGTAGGTTAACGGTAGATATAGATTGCAAACTACATCAGCAGAAATACAAGTTAAAAATAAGAAATAATTCTAGCTGTTAAGCATCGGACGGAATACGAACGTAGGAATGACTTTGAAAATGCTAACATTACTGAGAAGGGGTTCATTTATTAAGGAAAGTTTTTTTTTTTTTAAAAATTAGAAATGGAAAAAAAAAATTAGTTCACAGTCGAGATCATAAGAGATCAACCATTTAATTTAATTTAACATTCACGGGCAAGAAAAGAAGCTGTTGGGATGCTCCCTTGACACTCATTTTTATTCCTTTATTCTTCTATATAATTTTCAAATATTTTAAGTCTCTCTCTCTAACAGTTATAGGGAGAGATTGTTTCCATCTACATTTCACCCCGAAACAACAACAACAACAACAACAACAACAACAACACTTGCCTTGAGAGCGGTCGACCAGTATCCGACAATGGAGAAAAGGAAACTTCGAAAAGTTCGTCCATTCTTAAAATATTCGTCACGAAATACTGAAACTTGAGCAGGAATATTTCGAGCGTGTGCTGCAAAACAGATTCAAACTGAGCCTTTCCTTGGGCGATTAGATTCAGTTGTGCTTCTACCGCGCTCCTCATCGTAGGCAGCACGAGATCAGCATCAATCTGAAGAAAAAATTCCCTTTTTATTTCACAAATAATTTTCGGCACGATTCGAGCCCCAGAATCTTAATTCTGAGAGTAAGCCAAGTGATTACTGTACTAAACTGGTTACAGTTTATGTATTACCAATGATCGACATGATCGCGATGAAAATAATGAGCACAGTTGTGAGAAAAAAATTCGAACACAGTTTGAAAAGGGGTTTAAACTTTTTTTTTTTTTAAATTTTAAGACTTAAAAGGAAAACGAAATTACTAAAAGTGTGTGTGTTTTACTAATTCTTTTTCCGCAACTGCATATGTTCTTGCATTTTTTTGTAATTTTTTTCTGGTAAATGAAATTTTACTATCCTTGAGCCAAATTTTATTATTATTATTTTGTTTTACGATAATGAATAAGTGAACGAACCAAAAACGAGCATCATACCCAGTAGTAGTCAGAAACGATGTTTAGCAAAGGATGAAACTTGAAAAAACCCTCGAAATCTATGAAAAACCCTAGAGAAAATTTACATTTCCCGCCATGAATTATATAATTAATATTTGTCATATGGACTATGGTCTGCCAATAAACCTTTTCATTTTCATAAAGATTGCCTCCTAACCTTCTGATATCCGTGGACAAGCACAGTACCAAGGCTCGTGGGTACCAGTCTTCTCCCCGCTGTGACGGAAACGTAGTTCCTCTGTCCAATGTTATTAATGTGAACTGGGATGGAAGCGTCCGTTCCTATGCCATGCTTTTCCATTAAAGTGATTAACTCCGCTTCCGTGAGATATTCCGGAGGAGACGTCTGCTTTTCAATGAGCTTCACCTTTTAAAGGGACAAACAAGAACGCGTCAACGTAAATATTTTCACGCTTCCTCGCAATCGCGATCTTTCCGTTGAGCAGAATGCGCAATGACTGCTTTTTAAGTTTAAATTAATGGCAAAATGACGGAGGCGAATTTATGAAATTACTCTTCATTGCCCCATCAATGGAACATTTCTATGCTATTTCAATGCGCCCCGGTTCGATTTCCGATGACGGAAGGATTATGAGGAAGGAAGAACGCCTGGACCCGGGTGTTCATCCTTTCGCGCAATAAAAATTGATTGGTAGATAAATGGGTACCTGGGTAGTCCAGTGGTTAAGTCGCTGGGCTGCTGCTGATCGGGAGGTCGTGAGATCGCGTTCGGGCAAGAGCTTTGTAATTTCTGACCATCCGTGGTGGGTCGTGGTTCGGATTCCACGTTAAGTTGTAGGTCTAAGGCGGAGCAACAAGCTTGACCTTCCTCAAAATGAGCAATTCGGGCAGAAGCAAAACCAAGGTTAACCAAGGTTATTTAAATAAAATACATATCAATAAAATGAAAATTTATATTCAAATAAATTCGAAGGCAATCAAGACGGGCTCATCGACAGAACTCTCACATTACAGCACTGTCACAAAGCTTTCAGAATTGGCAATAAGCAATCTGATCCATAAACTTACGCTTAAATATGATATACGAATCGTTATCTGTTGCAAAGTCGATTAAAGTTCGAAAAGGCGTTATCTTCAATTTTCAAAACGTTTTAAGATACTTTGAATTAAATTGAATAACCTTTAATTAATTATTTATTAATCAAATAAATACAATACTTTTACAATAACATATGTAACTGGGAACTGGACTATTTATTTTACTTAATTTGGCCTTAAGCTTTTGGCTTCATTGGGCTGTTAATTAAAAATAAAACATAGTTATTACTATTAATATACAGATCATGAATAAGAATTATTAATTAGGGTTATGTATTAATCTTAAATTATTATTATTATCGATATAAAACAAATTCACAGTTATTATTAAAGGTACGATACCAATACTATACAAAGAAATCAATATTACACACAAGAGATAAAGGATGAACAATAACATATCGTAAAAAATAAGTGAAGAACGTCTCGTGGCTTGATCGTTAAGGGCGCCGCCCGGCAGTGCCAAGACTCGACCTTTAATCCAAGGTTACGCACGACAAATGAATAAACGATAGTAATGTACATTTAATCCTGATTTTTATTAGTATTCCATTATTAATTGAGATTTCAACTGTTTTGAACGAATTTACATTCACAATATTTTTTATATCAGCATTTAAATCATTCCATAGTTTCAATCCAATGAAAATGGGTAATTTTTGAGATGAAGACAACCTAAATTGAGGAACAACACGCTTCGATCTATTTCTGGTCTGATACGAGTGGATTTCTCGATAAGTTACAAAATATCTATTTACCCATTGTAAATTAATGATTTTGTTCTTACACTCGTAAATAAAAATAAAATCATTAACTTACAATGGGTAAGTAAATATTCATTTCGACCTTCTGTCGGTGAACGATGAAATACTTAACGCAATTTATAAAATTTTACAACAAAAAGGAAACCACCACCTCGAATCTCAATCGTTTCAAAACCCTCGTTTTATTACGGCAAACAATTAAATGGCTTACGCAGAATATAACGAATTAAAATTACACCCTTAAATTGTATTAAGAATCTATTTTATAAATCGATTTATTTAAACTTATTGGTGGTATCTGAACAATTTGAACTACCTTGTAGTTCAGAAGGTGCAACCACGCAAGTTTTCTTTTAAAACAAAAGAAATTTAAAAACTATTTACTAGTCTATATATATTTCAACCACACCCCATTCCACCATTTTCTCACACGCAATGGAACCACTTTCCACTAGACCTACATCTTTTTTTTTTTTTAACTTTCATTATCCACAAATCCACTTTTTTGCCCTTATATCTAGCTCGCACGAAACTTTTTGCGTTGGAACGCAATTCGCTCATCAATGGTGATCGCATTTTGGCGCACTGGTCCAGAAACTGCATAGAAATTAATTTCAATCTCCGATGGTTTTGCTTACACCGAAGGAAAGTTTATGCGCCGCCCCTGCATAAGGAATTCTTTTTTAATTACTTTCTCTGACCCACTATATATAAAATGAAATTTTATATATCGTAAAAAATAAGTGAAGAACATCTCGTGGCTTGATCGTTAAGGGCGCCGCCCGGCAGTGTTAAGACTCCGCCGAGTCGTGGGTTCGAACCCCAGTACTGCCTAGAGTTAGGCGGTTGTCTTTTCTGTATCTCGCGTCACGAGGAAGCGGCGAGCCGGCCATCCCATTTTAACTAACTCGGACTAGAATAGCTCAGTATCGGGGCCCCCCTACCCCTCACTTCTTTGGTGGGACATGGGACATAGATATTACCTAAAAAATAAACGAATGAACCGAGAAATTAATTCTACGAAATATCGCGAGCCTCTTCTTACCTCCACTACTGCTAACTCATCTCCTTTTTCAATATTTGGAAGGGACTCTTCCTCCTCTAAACTCAGCCAAGTCATGACCTAAAATAAGGCGGTTTTTCGTTTAAGTTTTGGCTATTAGTAATAAATAAATTTAAATTTTATTATAAAAATTAGTTCACGTGAACAGAAGACAAAAGCCAATAATTATTTATATTTTTTCTAATAATTTCAGTATTAATGCATTAGCTCATACGATTTTTAATTCAAGAATAAAGTAAACTAACCTTAGTAAAACCTGGATCAACGAGAGTCTTTCCGGTGATGCTGAAGTTCTCGTTTCCAATAACAATATTAATCGAAGTGCTTAAATAAGTGCAGTCTGGCATCAGCTGAATTAAGTAAAACAAAATGTTATACATACATACATATATATATATATACACATATATTTTTTTTAATTGGGGTTGTTTAACCTCCTTCGCAACAACTAAGGTTATATGACGGAGGGGACCTACAGCTTTACGTGGGATCCGAACCACGGGTCGCTACATAATCTGGATGCAGAGGACGGTCTCCCATCCAACTACTACCCACACCCAATATCGTTCAACTTCGCTGATCTCCGGGAAACGGTGTTACGACATCGGCCACGACGTAGCAAGAGATCAATCCTTAACACGTGTATTCCCAGGAATTACAATTGAAAATTTGCTCATTTGTCCATCAATGATAATTTTTTATACGGAGAATAAAAGCAAACAAAGTTGAAAATTAAGGTTAAAAATTAAGTTTTTATAATTAGGACTATTTTGGTGTAAGTGTCGTACAGAAATAAAAGCGAATCATGACAAACTTATGATCACTGCAGCTCCAAAAATCATGTCTAATGATTACAGTTTCATTTCAAATGACACCCACAACTTACAGTGCCAATAAAGTGCTTAACAATGTACTCGTAGAGTCTCCAAGAGTCATGATCCAACTGATTGCTCTCCGCAACCTTCATCGGAGTGATTGGAGGATGGTCCCCCACGTCGTGTCCCTTCTTCGGCCTGGAAATTCCCTCCGTCAGGAGTTCTTTCACTACACCACCCCAGTCACTGTGATTCCCCTGCAGACGAAGGGCTCCTCTGATAAGAAAACGAGAGTTGATCCAACGCTTGAAATTACAATTTATTTTCTACCCAATGAGCATCACAACCAAGGTGCCCAAGAACAAAGCAAAAAATACAGGGTGTACAGAAATTATCTTTACAACTATTCTTTCAAATAAAAATATTAGGAAACGAGGTACACGTACCATTTTTGCGCCATCTGCGAGAGAAAGTAATAAAGTTTCACATAACCTCAAACACATTCAACATGGGTACCATTTATTACGCGTGAGACGTCCAAATGGTATTCTCTCTCCATCCATGTACGCTGCAACATTTCAACGTCAACTCCTGCAACAGCAGCAGCAATTCTGGTCTTTAAATCGTCGATGTTGACCACTGGAGTTGTGTACACGCAATCCTTTACATAACCCCATAGAAAAAAGTCACAGGGTGTTATGACTGGTGATCTGGCCGGTCAAGAGATGGGCCCCCTACGGCCAATCCACCGATTTGGGAAATGCATGTTAAGGGAATTTTGCGTACCAATTTCGTAATTTGTGTACACCCTGTACAATAATCTGACATCTGACAACTACCAGATGAAACTTTATTACTTTCTCTCACAGATGGCGCAAAAAACGGTATGTGTACCTCGTTTCCTAATATTTTTATTTGAGACAGAAGTTGTAAAGATAATTTGTGTACACCCTGTACAATGTTCACAAATAGTTTTTTGCAAGTTAAAAAGGACAAAAAATAGAATGAGAAATGTTATAAACAAACAAAAAAAAAAAACTGGGAATTGTTCATATATATACACACACACACACACACACACACACATATATATATATATATATATATATATATACACACACACACACACACCGAGCATTTTGAAAGAGCAAACATTGTCTCTATATATAAATGAGGTGACAGATCTCAAGCAAAAAACTATAGACCAGTGTCATTAACGTCCCACCTTACCAAAGTATTTGAAAGAATAGTTAAGAGAAAATTTATGATTTCTTGGGGACACTGGAAAGATTCAACGAAAATCAGCACGGATTCCGATCAGGTAGATTATGCCTACCACAACTAATAGAACACTACAACAATATCATAGATGCACTGGAAGGCAATGACAACTACGATGTCATATACACAGATTTTGCTAAAGCTTTCGACAAATGTGATTACGGTATAATAGCACATAAAATGAAATATATATGGGAATAACAGGCAAAGTGGGAAAATGGATTTACAACTTCCTCAGAGAACGTCTACAGGTCGTCAAAATTCAAGGTATATCATCATCAGAATCGGAAGTACGCAGCTCGGTACCACAAGGGACAGTACTGGTCCCACTCCTGTTCATTATCATGCTAACAGACATAGACAGCGGAGTAAACAGCAACAGTATAGTAACATCCTTTGCAGACGAGACAAAGAGCAGCAGAAAAATCAGCGATGTAAATGAAGTGGAGGCCTTGCAGAGGGACACGAACAAAATATACAAATGGTCAGAAGACAACATGTCATTAAACACCGAGAAATTTCAGCCAGCGCTTGAGATATGGTAGAAAAAAAGCAACTTAAATAGACTGCACATTATGTTCCAGATAGACAGGAAATTCAGAGAAGCACGAAAGCGATCGATCTGGGGGTAATAATGACAGATGATGCAAAATTCGAAACACAAAATCAGATGGCGATAAATAAAGCAAGAAGAGTCGCAGGGCAGGTACTAAGAACGTTCAAAAGAAGCGACAGGACAGTAATGATTCCCCTGCTAAAAACACTGATTATACCAAAACTTGAATACTGCTCAGTTTTGACGTCCCCATATAAAAAGAAACTAATAAACTAGAAGAAACGCAGAGACATTTCACAGCCAAGATTGATGGCTGCAAAGAACTCAACTACTGGGAAGACTATGTAAACTGAATCTGTACTCCCTGTACACCATAATCTACATATGGAAAATGATCGAGAAACTGGTACCAAACCTCAAACTAAACCCAATTACCATTCAAACAACACTGGTAAATAGGAAAGGCAGAATGTGTAGTGTTCCCAAATTAAAGGCCCGACAAGGGACCTCTTCAACACTGAAGGAAAATAGTTTGGTTGTCAGGGGCCAAGACTTTTCAACCAGCTTCCAAAGGACCTCAGAAACGTTACAAGGGTCAAAGTTGAAGTCTTCAAGAGAAGACTAGATGCCTGGCTCAGGACGGTACCAGATGAGCCGGGTGTACCTGGCTATGTACGGTGGAGCAAAAAAAAGCAACTAGCTCTTCCACAAAGCCAGACCTAGAGGCGGGGCCACCAGCTTGACTTCCGTGTGGAGACCAACGCATGAAACAGCAACAAGGTTAACAATATATATATATTATATATATATATATATATATATATATATAATATATATATATATATGGGAATTAACTCAGAATGGTTCCCTGAGTTTTTATGATACACACAGACCGTGCATGGAACAAGGAACTCTTCTGGGATAATTAAATCCACTATAGTCCGAATAAGTAATGGTAAATGACAAATACCATAGTTTTTCTTTTTCATGATGCAAGCCCGACGTGGGCAACGGATCTCTCGCAGAGGGGTCCCATAAATATAGCTTCCCTCACCAGCTATCTGCAAAGCAGACAGGATCCAGCTTTGGGACATGGATCTAGGGTTTAAAGCAGCCTAGCCCCACTACATTTAGAACCTCAATATAAGTAAAAGACGCGTTGCATTCACGTCGGATTGAATAAATCAAGAAAAAAGGGGTAACTATTATATTTTTTAGCCAATCCGACGTGAATGCAACGAGTCTTTTACTTATATTGAGGTTCTAAATGTAGTGGGGCTAGGCTGCTTTAAACCCTAGATCCATGTCCCAAAGCTGGATCCTGTCTGCTTTGCAGATAGCTGGTGAGGGAAGCTATATTTATGGGACCTCTTTGCGAGAGACCCGTTGCCCACGTCGGGCTTGCATCATGAAAAGAAAAACTATGGTATTTGTCATTTACCATTACTTATTCGGACTATAGTGGATTTAATTATCCCAGAAGAGTTCCTTGTTCCATGCACGGTCTGTGTGTATCATATATATATATATTATAATATATATATATATATATATATATATATATATATATACAGGTGTCCCAAAAGTCTCCATACATAGGGAAAATTAGCACTTTTTAGCAAAATGTAACTTTATTTACAAAACATTCTCTACATGATTGCCATTTCTTTGTAAACACACACGGATGCGTCTCTCCGACTCATGGTGAACTCGTGTTAACACATTTGGTGTTATGGACGTAATGTACCAGGAAAAGATACAGAACATGGATCGCCTAAAGGAACGCATTCGAAGTGCAATTACGTCCATAACACCAAATGTGTTAACACGAGTTCACCATGAGTGGGAGAGACGCATCCGTGTGTGTTTACAAAGAAATGGCAATCATGTAGAGAATGTTTTGTAAATAAGTTACATTTCGCTAAAAAGTGCTAATTTTCCCTATGTATGGAGACTTTTGGGACACCCTGTATGTATATACACACACCTTACCTTATGAACCTTTTGTTGTTTCGTGCGTTGCTCTCTCTTCACACTGAGGTCAAGCTGGTGGCCCCGCCTCTAGGTCTGGCCTGGTGGAGGAGCGAGTTGCTTTCTTGCGCTCTCCACGATGCATAGCCGGGCACGCCCGGCTCATCTGGTACTGTCCTGAGCCAGGCATCCAGTCTTTTCTTGAAGACTTCAACTTTGACCCCCGTTACGTTTCTGAGGTCCTTAGGAAGCTGGTTGAAAAGTCTTGGCCCCCTGACAACCAAGCTATTTTCCTTCAGGGTTGAGGAGGTCCCTTGTCGGGCCTTTAATTTGGGAACACTACACATTCTGCCTTTCCTATTTACCAGTGTTGTTTGAATGGTAATTGGGTTTAGTTTTAGGTTTGGTACCAGTTTTTCGATCATTTTCCATATGTAGATTATGATGTACCTCTTCTTCTTCTTTCTAGTGAGTACAGATTTAGTTTACGTAGTCTTTCCCAGTAGTTGAGTTCTTTGCAGCCATCAATCTTGGCTGTGAAAAGCCTTTGCGTTTCTTCTAGTTTATTAGTTTCTTCCTTTTTATATGGGGACGTCAAAACTGAGCAGTATTCAAGTTTTGGTATAATCAGTGTTTTTAGCAGGGAAATCATTACTGTCCTGTCCCTTCTCTTGAACGTTCTTAGTACCTGTCCGGCGACTCTTTTTGCTTTATTTATCGCTATCTGATTTTGTGTTTCGAATTTCGCATCATCTGTCGTTATTATCCCGAGATCAATCGCTTTCGTGCTTCTCTGAATTTCCTGTCTATCTGGAGCATAATATGCAGTCTGTTTAAGTTCTTCTTTTCTACCATATCTCAAGGGCTGAAATTTCTCGGCGCTGAATGACGTCTTCTGACCATTTGTATATTTTGTTCGTGTCCCTCTGCAAGGCCTCCACGTCATGTACATCGCTGATTTTTCTGCTGATCTTTGTATCGTCTGCAAAGGATGTTACTATACTGTTACTGTTTACTCCGCTGTCTATGTCTGTTAGCATGATAATGAACAGGAGTGGGGCCAGTACTGTCCCTTGTGGTACTGAGCTGCGTACTTCCGATTCTGATGATGATATACCTTGAATTTTGACGACCCGCAGACGATCTCTAAGGAAATTGTAGATCCATTTTCCCACTTTTCCTGTGGCGTACTTAGCATTTTGCCGCCCCTAGGCTGGAAAATTGTTACCACAGTGGCTTATAGTTGTGCCATTTGATATCGCCAATTTGCTATTAGAGACAGCTGGTTTCTTTTATTTTAAAACTTATTTGTAAGCCCCAACAAATTAAATGGATTCACAAGTTATTTATTTTCTTTTTTTGTTTTCTTTGCTCTATTTAGGTTGAAATACTGACAAAATCTGCCGCCCTAGGCAGGTGCCTACTCTGCCTATACGTAAACCCGTCTGTATTTTATATATATATATATATATAGCTAGGAATTCTTTTTTGTTTCCTGGGAAAAGGTGTGAATAAATAATAACGTAGTAGATAGTTAGGTAGACCAGCCATGAGTGGATCCTAGGGTCTTTGTTGGTCTGAAACATTATAACTTAGTAAAATTGGTGTCTACATTTAGAAACAACCCCTGATTCAGACAGCCTGAAAAATGTTACTTACTTGAGGTCAAAATTTTCTGAATAATGAGTCGTCTCCGTTCGAGGATACGAAATAAAGCCTTGAATGTAAAGTTTCTCGGCGATCATCATGGCGTGTTGTGGTCCCATTCCTAAACCGGAGCTCGCCACTCTCATTAACTCAACTGTGTTAAGAGCCAATGGTCGCGGTTTTGTCTTTTCTTTCATTGTCACAGAAACCACTCTTAAAAAAATAAATAAAAAAGTACAGTCTTACTGCCAGAAAGTTAGTTTTCATAGCACAGGTATATATATATAATATATATATATATTAATATATATATATATATATATATATATATATAAGCACACCGGACAAAAAATTAGTCACCCCTAATAGCACCGATAGTAGGAAGTTCAAGGTCACACAGAGGGCGCTGATGTAGCATTGGTAAGTGACAAGTAGCGGTGACGTAGCACACAGGATCAGATCTGTTTCGTGAGGTGGTGAAGAACAAAGTGTGTGTTGGATATAGTCTGCAAAATGGGTCGTGAGGCAGACGTTACTCAGTGGCAAAAAGGAGCCATCGTGTTTGGCAGAGCCCACGGACACAAAATGTCTGAAGTAGCCCAATTTCTTGGTGTGTCAACGCGTACTGTCCAGCGAGTTTACAAAGAGTGGTGTAGTTCGCAATCAACTGACAATCGACGGCGTAACTGTGGCCGGAAAACAATTCTCGACAATAGGGGCCGCCGCCATGTTTCTCGTCTAGTAACTGCAAATCGTTTTCAAACCAGAGAACAATTGCTCCAAGAAACCAATGAGGTTCTCCAGCGACCAATTTCCGAACGGACATTGCGACGAGAACTGCATGCGATGGACATCTGGAGCAGGGTACCACGGAAGAGGCCGCTGTTAACAGCAAGTCACAAATTGGCACGTTATAAATGGGCTCAGAGGCACAAAAACTGGACTGCGGCAGATTGGAAACGTGTAATTTGGTCCGATGAGAACCGTTTTTGTTTGTTCTCCAATGATGGGAGGCGACGAGTACATCGCAGGTCCAATGAAGCCTTTAATCCTGAATGCGTCGAAGGTGTTGTTCAGGCTGGAAACAGAAAGTGAAGCGCAGGAATAGACACCCACGGACTCTGGCGGAACTTCGGGACCGGCTGATGAACGAGTGGCAGCAAATCGATGTTCAGTACATGCACAACCTCGTAGAGTCTCTGCCTCGCCGGATTCGTGCGGTTATCAAGGCCAGAGGCGCCGTCACACGTTATTAGGTACATTCTGAGAGGGGTGACTAATTTTTGTCCGGTGTGCTTATATAATTTATTTATTTCAATCAGTCGATGCAGTCATAACTTGGAGGAATATAAAAAGTTTATTATTATACAGGGTGTGTATAAAGTAACGCGAGTGAAGAGACAAATCCGATTTTAATTATATTAATGCAAGTGAACATGGACAAGTAATATTTATTACATGTACTTTATAATAACTGTATATTCGATGCTGTTTACGAGTTATAAAACAAGTTGAAACAAGTTTAAGCCAGTTCAAATCAGATGTCTCTTCACTTGCGTTACTTTATACGCACCCATATATACATAATTTTTCGCTCACCAATCTTTAAATAATATTCTTTATAAATAGTACGGAAATGAGTAACCGATTTCTACAGTTTGGCAAGGTTTGCAACAATGCAACCGATGAATCGAAGGCAATTAGATGTGATCTTTGTCAAGTTCTCTCCAATTTTAACTGCTTGAATTGGAACGATGAAGATATCACTCTTATAGCAAGTGCCAAACAACTAAATGGCGTAAAATATTCCTGCGAAAGATGTACAATAGAAATAAATTCGTTTACGGTTTATAAAACAGAGAGAGAGACTGAGGAAGCAGCGAAAGAAGATAATGTAAATAAGAAGAAACAGAAATGAAAATGAAGAAAAATGAAGCAGATACAAACATGTCACGTGTTGGAGGAGGGCAAAAAAATTAGTAACAAAAGCAATAAAAGAAACACGCAGGTAAGTTGGAGAGCACCATGGTGAATAGAGTAAATAGTGAAAAACAAGTGGGAGACCACAATAACAGGCTGAGGTTATCTCCGAAAAAAGAAATGAAACTCTCAACAGAAACAAAGGCCCCGAGTGATAATGCGGAAAGAACTCTCTGCATATATTATGCAAATGGCTTTTGCAGATATAAGGAAGGGCCGTGTATATATGAGCATTGAGCACCCCACCATGCGCAATTTCTATTATAATAAGTCACTGTAAATTTGGCGACAGCTGCAAGTACTATGCAAGGCAGTCTGCGAATATGGTAAGAAATGCTATCATCATCATCACTTCCTAACAAACTTAAAGGACAACAAGAAAAACAGTAAGAAACTCATGAATACAACCCAAGGAGCAAATTTTCTCGACATTGCAAACACAATACGGCTACTAAACCTCATTCAGCACACAGTGTCGACAGCCGAGAACTTCAGAGACGATCCATTACCCAGCAAGAAACTGTCAGTACAGGTAACCGGAAACGGAGCTTTCTTGGAGGACCATACTAATACAAAAAAACACGACTTAATTGAATTTGGAATACTCGAAGGACAACGCAAAACAGGAAACATTGATAAAATCATGGCAAATATTCAAGGGCTAAGACCGAGCCACACGATAAACAGTTTCATATCTGCAAGTATTTATGGAAGAAACAAGGACTGACATCGCATGTCTCTCAAAAACACACCTTAAAGACTGCCAAGGTGATTGTGAAAACTGCAAATAATGCAGATAAAAAAGATAAAAATTGATAGTTACAACATACTACGAGCTGATAGAACGAAGACGAAAAGGTGGCTGTGCTATATACATACGTGAGAGCCATATGACAGAGACAATAAGTAGTATATCAAACAGCCACGTGGAGCTCTTAGTAGTAAAAATCGAAAACTTAATGTGATACTAATAGTCATCTACAGACCTCCGAACACTCCAACTGCAAAATTCTCTGAAGCCATTGCCGACACCAGAAACCTAATGAAGTCCTTAAACACCCCATCCCCGTATATAATACTCTGCGGTGATTTTAATTTCCCATTTATAAAATACAAAAGAATGGGAAGAAATGTACAGTATATATACACACCAGGACAAAGGGGGCACAAGAGAAGACTAGGAGCAAGCAAAAATGTTGATAGCTCTAACAAATGAATTTGTTAACCCTTTAACGATGGATGGTACCTTAAGGTCCACCAGAAATAATAATATAAATTGTACTACAATGCCTCGTTTCTATAAATGTTTCTACGTGTTATATATAGATGTCATTTAGTTGTCGGGAAAGGAACCCAAAATGTGTATCATTTCAGTGACTAGTTATTAAAATATTTAGTTTTCAATAACAATAAAACCTATACGTTCTGGTAACAAGAGTGACCGCATATGCTGCGGACTCGTCCGTAAAGGGTTAACACAGGAGATAACAAACACCAGAAAAAAAAATAGCTGCTTCGATCTGGTATTCACTAAAAACACCAATTTAATCAATGATCAATATAAAAATAACAAGAACAAATACCTCAGACCACAACATTACCGAGGTATCCAATATGGCGAGAGCACTGAAAGACAATACTCATACTGACGAAAGAAACAAATTTGAGATTTTTAATCTAAATTCTAAGGCGACAAACTGAGAAGAAAGGGTGGAAAACAGTTTTAGAGGATAAAACAACCAAAGAAATGTTAATAAGCTTTGAAAACAGACACTGAAAATCTTTAAAAAAAAATTTCGAAAGTACAGGCGAAGTGAAAGAGGAACAATTTCCAAGAGGCAAAAGCAAACACTATTCCGCAAGAGGAGAACAACCCCGAAGTTAATTAATTGTACAGACTACAACAACAAAAATTGGAAGGTAGAAATAGGGAAATACAAGCTCTAATTAAAGGCCATTCAGAGAGAGAAGAGGAAGATACGGTGAAAGCAAACAAAAACTGTGGACCACTATCGCACTCTTAACCCTTTAACGATGGATGGTACCTTAAGGTCCACCAGAAATAATAATATAAATTATACTACAATGCCTCGTTTCTATAAATGTTTCTACGTGTTTATATATAGATGTCATTTAGTTGTCGGGAAAGGGACCCAAAATGTGTATCATTTCAGTGACTAGTTACTAAAATATTTAGTTTTGAATAACAATAAAACCTATATGTTCTGGTAACAAGAGTGACCGCATATGCTGCGGACTCGTCCGTAAAGGGTTAAGGAAAGAAAATAATGAGCTAACCTACGCTACACGGTGGCAAACAATGATTCCCCCCGCCCCATGCACAGATGAAACTAATAGGAGGTACAAAAAACTGATTGTTGCATCTTTTAGACAATTTAATCCTATGTCTAAACAAAACCACTCAATAGTTGGTGTTGCCTCTTTGTGCTTGGCGGACGGCTTCAAGTCAGCAAAGGTAGGAGGTGAAGAGAGACTCGAAAAGGTCAGTGTCGTACTCAAGATTTCGGAGGATTGTTTCGATGTGCTGCTCCATGGTCCGGGGGCAGAATCTTTCAGGATCCATCCTGAAAGACCGAGTGGAATCCCTGATGCTTGCTGAACCACCAACCACCCGATTCTGCCGCCGGACCATGGAGCAGCACATCGAAACAATCCTCCGAAATCTGAGTACGACACTGACCTTTTCGAGTCTCTCTTCACCTCCTACCCTTGCCGACTTGAAGCCGTCCGCCAAGCACAAGGATGCAACACCAACTATTGAGTGGTTTTGTTTAGACGTAGGATTAAATTGTCTAAAAGATGCAACAATCAGTTTTTTGTACCTCCATTAGTTTCATCTGTGCAGGGGGGGGGAATCATTGTTTGCCACCCCTTATAAGAAATACCTGAAATATTAAGAGCTCAATATGAATCGGCTTTCAGCACCTTCAAATAGACAAAGCAGTACCTAAAAAAATATACCTTTTTAGAAGAGGAATTAAATGGGGAAGTATAACTAATTTTGGATTTACCACGAAAGATATAGCTAAAGCTATAGGACAATTGAAATCACATTCAGCTGCAGGCCCACACAAATGGAATGCCTTGTTGAGTAAAAATTAAGAACGAAATAACTGCACCCCTTTATAGGATATGGAGAAGATCCCTGGACATGAGGAAAATTCCGAGCATACTAAAAAGAGCGAATACTGTTCCTGTATATAAAAGGCGGGTGGGGATAGGTCTCAAGCAAAGAACTACAGACGGGTGTCACCGACATCATATCTCACCAAAATATTCGAAAGAATAGTCCGGAAGAAAATTCAATGAGAACCAGCACGGCTTCGATCAGGAAAATCGTGCCTATCACAACTAACAGAACACTATAACAATATCATAGACGCACTTGAGAGCAATGATAAGTCCGATGTAATACACGAATTCTGCTAAAGCATTTGGTAAGTGTAATCATGACATAATAGCACATAAAATGAAACATATGGGAATAAGAGGCAAAGTAGGCAAACGGATGTACAACTTCCTCAGGGAACGTCAGCAAGCCATAAAATTCCAAGGTATATCATCATCAGAATAGGAAGTACGCAGCTCAGTTCCACAAGGGGCAGTATTAGTCCTCAATCCTATTCATTATCAGACTGACACACACAGACAATGAAGTGTATAGTAGCATCCTTTGCTGACGATACAAAGATCAGCAGAAAACTTGGCAATGCAGAAGAGGTGGAAGCCCTATAGAGAGAAACAAACAGAATATACAAACGGTCAGAAAACATGAATTTTAACACCAAGAAATGAAGAACTTAGACAGCATGCTATGCACCAGATAGACAGGAAATTCAGAGAAGCAAGAAAGCAAAAGATTTAGGGGTAATAATGACCGATTGTGCAAAATTTGATCATAAAAACTCTAAGTCCAGGAACTTTACAACCACGATTAATGGCTTCAGATAAATCAACTACTGGGAAAGACTGCGTAAATTAAATCTGTATTCGCTGGAGAGATATACACACCATAATTTACATATGAAAAATTATCGAAAAACTGGTACCTAACCTCAAATAGGAAAGGTAGAATGTGTTGTGTTCCCAAACCTAAAGACCTCAGGAACGTCACAGCCTCACAGAGAACAAAGTTGAAATCCTCAAAAGAAGACTAGACGCCTGACTATGTGCGATGGAGATCGCAAGAAAGCAACTCGCTCCTTCATCAGGCCAGGCCTAGACGTGGGACCACCAGTTTGACCTTCGTGTGAAGAGAGACTGACGCACGGAACTTTTACCAGATTTACCAGGTATTAAAGTTTTAAAGAAAAATGGCCAAATGTAGTCACATTGGTGCTTATGTACAAGTTCTTGCTACTTGTTCATCATGGACCTTTGTTCATCGTTCACATAGCATCCGTAATATAAAGTGTTTGATAATCACATCTGCTAAATTACAGAAATGCAGACATTTAATTAGCTCCCTGAGCTTATCTCCACAACAAGTCTCTTTTAAAGCACTTCATTCGAATTGTTTAACATTAATGTTACATCTCATTAAATCAAAATGCGACGGAGATTTAACTCCACCACCGTTTCCCATACAACACAATTGACCAAACGGTTATAATTCGTCATTCACACATGTAAAGTGTGGAAAATCAGTTTTTCTACTATTGGCCGACTTGTCTTGCCTTACCATGCTTGAGAATAATGGCTTGCAAGAACTCTACATATACGCACATCGGAATTAGCATTAACTTTTTCTATTTGTATCCAAGCAGTCCTTCAAACAGAAGTAAGGAAACTCATTGCCTTCGTTTACTTCCCCCGTCCCATTCCATACAACATATAGAGTCTAACAACTTAAAAACTCAGAACCCGATTACTTTATTTGATTTTTCTCCTAACCGAAAACTACTCTCGGCAGTTAAATCCTTTTATGAAAGGAAAATTTTCTCATACTTTCAATTAACATTTTCCACTGAACATGTGACTTTCCTTCGGATCTAGTTTATCGCCAGTTCATCAAAGAACTTACAGTTTGGAAAGGACGAAGACAATGAAGCGAGAAACTAGGGGTTAGTAGGACTCGAACCCTCGTCGCGTGGTTTAAGAGTCGCCATTCCTACCGATCCCCCCATCCAGAACCACCGAAAAAGGTTCGTTCAAGCGCAGCAAATATTTACGCTGTCTGACCATGCTCCATTCAAGTTTCTAGCCTTTATAGAGCGGTTGAGCGAGTTTTAAAACGCATTCATACACTCTATTGATAATTAATTAAAGAACTTGCGCTGACCACACTCATCTGACATCAAAGCCATTAGTTTGGTTCTAAACTGTTAGATGTGATGTACTTCACAAGATACGTCACCAACCCAAATTTGTCTTTTTATGTAATTTGTGGCTTATTCGTAGTACTTCGAAGCGCTGTATTTCGTAAGCTCATTGATGTCCCATTTTTTGTCACTTGTTCAACATACCATAATCCTCTTGTGTACTGGTTTGCAGGACCTTTATTAAAGGTCGAAGTTCATTAAAAATCATCCCTTTAATTTTAGCGCTTTCATGTATAAAATAATGACGACAGTGGTGCTTTCCGAGAGCTTTAAATTTGCAGATCGGCCCAAAGGTCAAATTGTTGAAGAGGTCACATCTCGGAGAACCACTTGATCTAAAACACTCAAATTTTGGTTGGCGTCATCGTGTGAAGTACAACACGCGTGCCAAGTTGCAACGAAATTGATGAGACTACTGTCGGATGGGTCTGTAAACTTGACGCGGAGAGCCTCACACGTAATAATACGAGATATTTAGATGCAAAGAAGCGGAGACTCTCGACATTAAACCTTAGCTTCCCGCGTTTGCATTAACTTAAAGAATATCATCAATATTTCAGATAGGAGAATACTAGAATTAGAGCATTGTAGTATTTATGAAGTTAGTCTAGCAAATACAGAACAGATTACATACTTATTCCATAACTAAACAAGCGACTTTCAGAAGGAATTAATGAGCAAAGGAGACAAAATTAAAAAAACATTTAGTTTGTGTTAATTCGAGCTGGTATAGTAAGGAGCACTAAAAAAAAAAAAAAAAAAAAAAAAAAAAAAAAAAAAAAATCTTAATGCTAAATAAAATGCATGCTAACTTACTTTGCTTTTGTTTGTTCTAAAACATTATTTAAAAAAATAGTCGCAACATCTTTTTCAAAACATCGACATCTTTCCCAGGCAAGAGTCATTTCTTTTCCTGCTTCACTGCAAACTTTCACCTTAATGAGAAAAATAATAAGTAAACTAGTTTTACTTTCAACAAGTACAGAAAATTAAAACTAATTTTAAAAAAATCTACCGTACTGTAAAAAGTTTTCTCGGATGGTAAAAGTAATTGTAATGATGCAATTAGGATTTGGTGACGCACATTTTTAAAACGATTCATTAATTAAGAAAATACTGAAATAAAATGGCAACTCTCTTAAAATGAGGTATTTTCTTAAAAGCACTTCCTAAAGGAACAGTGAAATCAACTAAAATGCAGTATAATTAAATAATCCTAGAATATTTGTTGGACTTTTTTTTTTTTACCCACAGGTTCTCTCTGGCTTTTTTGGATGTGTGCCGATGTCTCTCATTTTCTTACGTTTATCGTTTTATTTTCTTATTTCTATCTATTTTCAGAATAAGGAGTCGATAGAGTGTCTCGTGCAACTGTTTGAAACATAAACAAAAGCCAGACTGGCTGTAAAATTAAGTTCTTTTCCCAATGTGGATTGACGTCTTAGTAAGGCATGTCTGTTTTACTTTCCAGTTCCACCAGTTTTATTTTTACTCATGAAGGAGTCGCATTGTCAGTCCTAAACCAGTACAGTATTACGATCACGACAGTGTTAACTCCTCTGAAGACTCCTGTCCTATTCATTTAACTGTATATTTGTATCCTAACAAGGATTACAGTATTACATTATTATACATGGTTGAATAAGTCCAGTACTCCTCTGCTACACATTTTCTCCAGAAATCCTCCCTATCGAAAGAGTTTCGATTGTGATGATAAATCAAGTCTCGATTCGATCGAGGGAAAAGCGACCTAAAATGCGTTTGTGGTATGCATTTTGAAAATGGAAACGCAGCATCCTTGGCCCATTTGGCCAGGAACATTTTTTTTATGGTGGATGGTTTAGGCACCTCAATTTATTCATTCATGAACGGAAATTTAATAACGGTATGAAATGGATGAAATAATCTTTATAACGTACAACAACAACAACAACGGAGACAGAAAACTGTTTAAATATGACGTAAAACGTGATAAAACCTTGATTTCAGATTATACCCTCAAAACAATATTTTATCTGCCTTCAATGAAATAATGTGATGCTTAAGGATGGTAACATTAAATTTCAATTCTATGGTGTTTTAAAAAATTTCCCTTAACAAGCCGCGCCTTCGGCTCCCTACCCTACGGGGGTAGGGCTTGTGATCATTTCGTTTATCTTTAACTCCGCTCATCTTGATAGCTCCGACCCTAACGGGCGACTGAGCGACACACATTAGCTCCACCCACGCGAGTCAACCAATCATAACAGGCGACTGAGCGACACACATTAGCTCCACCCACGCGAGTCAACCAATCATAACAGGTGACTGAGCGAAAGATATTTGTTATTCCGCTCAAAACCGCGCAAAGTTTTTTTATTATTTATAGAGAGGTAAAATTTATTAAAATATGGGGAACCATAATATTAAATCAAAATATTTTCTAATTTAATACTTAGAGAGAAATTCTATGACATCTTGGAGATACTGGAAAGACTCAACGAAAATCAGGACGGATTTCGATCAGGAAAGATCATGCCTATCACAACTTATAGAGCACTATAACAATATTCTAGACGCACTTAAAGGCAATGAAAACTATGATGTCATACGAGGCGCTCCGGACCACAACCTGCCAAGCGCCAGTGGGGACAGAATTGTTATTTATACCACTATGTTCTCCCACCCTTCCTCTATCCCGTCGGTGAGTCAGGGAGCACATTGTGGACCTGTACGTACGATCGAAATCAATCAAATATCGTTATTGGTTCAAAAGTTATGGCATTTGACAAACTTTAACTGAATTTTTCTTTTTTTAATTTTGGCGCTTGGCAGCTTGTGGTCCGGAGCGCCTCATGTACACGGATTTTACTAAATCTTTCGACAAATGTGATCGTGGTATAATAGCGCATAAAATGAAATATATAGGAATAACAGGCAAAGTTGGAAAATAGATCTACAGCTTCTTCAGAGAAGTCTACAGGTCGTTAAAATTCAAGGTATAACATCATCAGAATCGGAAGTACGCAGCTCAGTACAAACAAGGAACAGTATTGGCCCCGCTCCTTTTCATTATCATGTTAATAGACATTGACAATGAAGTAAACAGCAACAGTATAGTAACATCATTTGCAAATGATGCAAAGATCAGCAGAAAAATCAGCGATGTAAATGAAGTGAAGGCCTTGCAGAGGGACACGAACAAAAAATACAAATGGTCAGAAGACAACAACTTGACATTTAACACCGAGAAATTGCAGCTGTTGAGATATGGTAGAAATGAGGAAATTAAACAGACAGGAAATTCAGAGAAGCACGAAAACGATAGATTTGGGGGTTATAATGACCGATGATGCGAAATTCGAGACAAAATCAGATCACGATAAAATAAAGCAGTGTGTGTGTTAAGAACCTTTAAAAGAAGGAACACGACAGTAATGATTCCCCTGTTGAAAACACTGATCATACCAAAACTTGAATACTGCTCAGTCTTGACGTCCCATATAAAAAGGAAGAAATTAATAAACGAAGATATTCAGAGGCATTTCACAGCCAAGATCGATGGCTGCAAAGAACTCAACTACTAGGAAAGACTATGTAAATTAAATATGTACTCCCTGGAAAGGAGAGGGAAGTACATCATAATATATACATAATACATGTAAAATGATCGAAAAATAACAGAATGTGTAGTGTTCCCAAATTAAAGGCCCGACAAGGGACTTCTTCAACACTGAAGGAAAACAGCTTGGTTGTCAGGGGGCCAAAACTTTTTGACCAGCTTCCAAAGGACCTCAGAAACGTTACAGGGGTCAAACTTGAAGTCTTCAAAAGAAAACTAGATGCCCGGCTCAGGATGGTGCCACATGAGCCGGGTGTACCTGGCTATGTGCGGTAGAGAGCGCAAAAGCAACTCACTTCTCCACCAAACCAGGACTAGCGGCGGGGCCACAGAACTTGACCTTCGTGTGAAGAGAGACCAACGCACGGAACTGCTACGAGGTTACGAGGCTAATTAATGATTATGCTAACTGACGATTTGGCCATTTATAAACTGCCAAAAATTATTCCAAACTGGGTTTGATAACAAAAATAAATTCTGTACAGTTGTTACAAAACAAACTATTCATCCTAATTGTGTACGTAACATTATAACACACCTGCAAAGTCCAATAAGTTTCAGGCTTGAATGATTTTATGAAGTCGTGTCGCTCCACACAAAATCCGAGAGTAGGAGTCTGACAGGGTCCAAATGATATTAAATTGGAATCCAGATTACCATATTTACCCTGTATTAAAAAGGTGAGAAACCTATTACTTATTCATTAAACATTTAGTATGAAGAGTAATTTTAATGAGAGAGAGGATATAAATGCAAATCTAAGTATCAACTCGCGTCTTCTTAATCAATCATGGCCGTAAGATGCGTGTTTAATACGCTTGTATTCGAATTTAAAAAAATCTTTACGAGCACATTAACGTGTACTTTCTTTGAAGTAGAAAACATTTCATCCTAATCTGAAGAATTTTTTTTACTACTATAAAGACAAAACGAAGTACAGGATTTTTATACAATTCCCCCTAGTCCAATGTTCCCTCTAAGGTGTGCGCGTGCGCGCGCGCACACAGCAAAATAAAATGCGCACAGGCTCAAGTGTATCATGATTCATGACAGTAAATGAAGTAATTTAAAAAATATACAGTCACACAAGGTCTGACCATTTGCATCACATACTTTATAGTCGCTCTTTTAAGTATTAACCCCTTCCACCCGACTTCGCCGAAGTCCGCGCAATTACGCAATACTGATTTTTTTTACTCTATGTATTTGCATTTTTTTTCTTTTATGCATTAACGCATTGAATATAAACCTTCTCTTTCTTATTTTTGCATAAAAACGAATAGTAATTATCTCATAATTCATAAAAAATAAAATTATTTTTTATTTTATTCATATTTTGTGAATGGATAAAATCATGTATTAATCTTGATAGTCTATTTAAATTGCTAAATGCTAAAATTGTTTTGAGAAATGATAACTAAAATAGTCATTTTCAATTAATGTTACTTTATTTCTTTATTTTACTATTTTTTATTTTTAATATTTTTAAAATGGATAAAATGTTTTCGTTTTTAAGAATAAATAATATTGTAAAGTTTTTAATATCCATTTAATAGTACCGTAATGATCAAGCTATCACCTTTTGGAAATAATAATTATTAAGTAGGTATTTTTCAACATGAATCTAAATGTATGCACAACGAAAATTTCTTGCGCACATGGACTAAAAAAAATTAGAGGGAACATTGCCCCCTACTAAAACGCCCCTAAGTCGAGAACCATACACTGAAGGCTAGCAAAGTTGATAGATACGAGATGCGAGGGAGGGTGACCAGTGGAAAAATTCATTCACTGTCGTAAGACAATGGTACGCTTGGGATGCATTGGAGTACAGAGACAAGACAAAGTTACTAGAGTGTTACAAATATTCAATGTGCCCACCACCACATCCACTAAAGCTCGTAAAATAGAGCTAATGCGTACTACAGTGTACCAATGTACCATAGAAGTTAGTTCACAATGGAATCACCTTCCCTAAATCAGTGTCATATACAGCAATTTCTGCCACCATACAATGTACAATTTTCAACTTATGAACTTTCTAATAGAGTAACTAACGTATAGGAACGCTTATTTGGAAACAAATATGCTCAACCATATATATATAAAAAATGCACATTCACAAGAAAAAATTGAGACTCCAAGGCCATTCATGTATTGAACAATCCAGCTCATCAGAGAATGAAAACAAAAAAGCAAGAAGCCAAAAATATATATCTGTACAACATAAACAAAATAGTTTGGAGGGATAAGCAAAAAATAAACAAATACAAATGAAATAAAAAGATATTTTAACGAGTCGTGGTCCATTTTATACATTCCCGAACTCTTACTGAATTTATTTAAAAAGTATATGAATGCACATTCTAAAACGTTCCTCTCACTTATGTCTATTTTAACAAGGATTTTAGCACTCTCCCAATTAATTCTATGATTATATATATACAGGGTGTCCGAGAATTATCTGTACAATTTTTGGCTGTTATTAAAAGTCAACCATGAAGTGTAGAAATTCCAGTGTTGTCCCATTTTACAGAGAATCTCTAAGTTTTTTCTGATACCACGTTTTGACAAGTTTTTAGAAATGTACGCGGGTGACAGACATTGATGATTTAAAAGCAAGAATCACAGCTGCTATTGAGCGAATTGATGTGGATATGCTGCAGCGTACATGGCAACATTTGGAGTATCGATTGGATGTTTTGCGAATCACTAATGGTGCACATATCGAATGTTTGTAACAACGTTACTTTAATAAAGAAACTTTTGAAAATACAGATTCTAAATAATCTTGTTTAAGAATTTTACGTGTGTTATCAAGAATTTTATTAAAAGATGAAATTGTACAGATAATGTTCGGACACACTGGAATTTCTAAAAAACTTGGTATCAGAAAAAACTTAATGAGATTCTCTGTAAAATGGGACAACACTGGAATTTCTACACTTCATGGTTGACTTTTAATAACAGCCAAAAATTGTACAGATAATTCTCGGACACCCTGTATATATATATATATATATATATATATATATATATATATATATAATATATATATAATATATATATATATATATTATATGGTTAAACAATGCATGACAATTATTTGACATCCTACACACACAATTATGCTGTTTTATACTTTGAGTCTGAAGTTTTCTGTCTGACTTATATAAACTGATTCGCATTGTTTACATCCAATTGAGTAGACAGCCAGCTGCATTATCTGGGCTGTTCTTTACTTGGAAGAATTTAACTATTTTTATACTTAAAGACTACATTAATTCCAACTGCTTTAAGTAAGGTAGGGAGGTGTTTAAAATTTAGATGGTAAGGGAGGCTAAGATTAATTTTATGATCAAATTCCTTTTCAATTACACTTATATATATATATATATACATTATAACTGCAAACACGCAGTATAATTAACGTAAAGAACGACGCTTTGTATAGGAGAATTATCCGCGCAAGATGAGAGCGAAAGAACGAAATGAAAAATGAGGTAACCACCCGGGAATCAAACCCGGGATCTTCCGATTGCCAGTCAGATATGATAACCATTACACCATGGGCCTCACTCAAACAAATGTCGTAATTCCTCTACATACATGCAGAAACCAATGCCCCAAAGGGGCACCTCCCGCATGCCGTAACATTATATACATTATAACTGCAAACACGCAGTATAATTAACGTAAAGAACGACGCTTTGTATAGGAAAATTATCCATGGTGTAATGGTTATCATATCTGACCAGCAATCGGAAGATCCCGGGTTCGATTCCCGGGGTAGTTACCTCATTTTTTTATTTGTTTCGTTCTTTCACTCTCATCTTGCGCGGATAATTCTCCTATACAAAGCGTTGTTCTTTACATTAATTATACTGCGTGATTGCAGTTATAATGTATATAATGTTACGGCATGCGGGAGGTGCCCCTTTGGGGCATTGGTTTCTGCGCGTATGTAGAGGAATTACGACATTTGTTTGAGTGAGGCCCGTGGTGTAATGGTTATCATATCTGACCGACAATCGGAAGATCCCGGGTTCGATTCCCGGGTGGTTACCTCATTTTTTCATTTGTTTCGTTCTTTCGCTCTCATCTTGCTCGGATAATTCTCATATATATATATATATATATATATATATATATATATATTATATATATATAATATATATTATATAAATTTAGGGTGGCCCAACAGAACATGCAAAAAATTAAAAGTTGAATTTTCACAGATTAGAACCCTGCAATCAAAAATGACATATGTAATAGCAATATGAGTGAAATTTGATGCAATTCTGAGATGATTTAGAGGTTGCACAAGGTGCTTGAAGTTTCAAAAATCGCAGTCTTGCCACGGTAAGCAGTCTATATTTGCCATTATTTGCCAGTGCTTGTAAATATTCTTTTCTGACAGTTTTATGAATTCTGTGAAGCTGGTTTGTTATTTTCTGTTAATAATTGTAAAATAATAAAATAAACTTAGTATTCAAAGTTCGGTATGGTATGGGTACAGGTGTCTTGTTCAGATATCTACTTGGAATTTGTTTGTTGTGCATTGTTGGGTTAAGGTTTCTGTTGAACACAGTAAAATTATTAACAAACATAAATTAAATTTTGGTTAAGTACAGCCACGACAGGTGTCAACTTTGGATAGAGCACTATAAGCTTATCTTTGCATATTTATGTCTCCCCTTACTAATTGACCTAATTTTCAAGGTCACATAAGGGGAGACATTTTTTTTCTTGAAAAACAGCCTTTGATTGTTATTTATTTTTTTTCAGGAAACTTCACTGAGTTCAAGCATGGCATGTAGCAGCAAATGCAGCATTCATACTGCAGATGACAATAAGCCAAAGACAAAATCAAAATCTCATATTTGGTTGATTGGTCCTGTGAATGAGAGAATCGTCCAACACAGCAAACTTCCGTCACTTCGTGAAACATTGTCAGTGTTTTTCTATCATCATACAGAACAGAAAAAGACACTCAAAGAAAGTGCACGCATAACTGTATCAGAAGTCCTTAGTTTTTGGCTGAAGGCTGGAATACCAACTGCTCTCAGTTATGATATAGAAAAGCGGCTTCTGAAAGTACATGCAGAATGGCAGTGTTTGAAGAAGGCCATAAACTGTCGTACCCAGAAACAAATTTCTAATGAAGCACAGTTCAATTCAAAGCTTGGTAAGCTGTTTGACATAGCTCATCAAGATGCTGAGAAACGAACAGAACTGACAGAAGACCTGGAGTTTCTAGCCAGTCAGAGAGAAGGTCGGAAAGGATATATGGCAAGTGAAGATAAAGCATGGACAGAGAGACAAGAGCAGAAAGCCAAAAGGAAAGAATCATTTGAAAGGTTGTGGTAGAAATCAAAGCAGGAACAACAGGCACTAATTTCAAGTTGCAGTAGTGAGTTGATTTTTTCTTCTGATAGCTCAAGTGAAGATGTAGTTGAACAATGTGCAGACTCAGAAATGGAAATGGATAAGTCACGAAAGAGGAAAAGATTTGCAAGCAGCACCGAAAGAAAGACATTGCTCTCAAAAGATGTCACAGCAGCATTAGATAGGTCAAAAGTTACAGATCGCCAGGCGGTGCACTTGTTAGCCGCTACAGCTCATTCGCTTGGCCATAATGTTGATGAGATAACACTAAGCCGTAGCTCGATTCAACGTGCACAATCCACAAACAGAGCAAAAACAGCAGCTGATGCAAAAACTTCATGCAATCCCCAAGCACCATTGACTGTTCACTGGGATGGAAAATTGCTTCCTGACCTTACTGGGCGCGAGAAAATCGACCGATTACCTGTGATTGTGACAGGAATTAATGTTGATTGTTTGCTTGGTGTACCAAAACTTGCATCTGGAACAGGCCAAGCCCAAGCTGATGCTGTTGTATCCTGTCTGAATGACTGGAATCTTTCCCAAAAGGTCAAGGGTCTGTGTTTTGACACGACAGCAAGCAATACAGGGACGTCTCAGTGGTGCATGTGTTCTCATAGAGAGAGCCCTTGGGCAAAGTCTACTTCATTTCGCATGCCATCATCATGTGGATGGAGATTGTTCTACAGAAGGTTTTCACTGCACTGAAAATAACATCTGCCTCATCTGGACCTGACATGGCTGTCTTCAAATGCTTTAAAGAGCAGTGGTCTTGGATTGATCAAAGTTCATATCTTACAGCTGCTGGGATGATGGAGATTGACTCGTTTAGAGAGCGCACATTACAGTTTGCAATACAGAACCTGAAAATGTGCCAACCACGGGATGATTACAGGAGTTTTTGGAACTTGTCATCATATCCCTTGGTGAACTCCAGCACGGGGGATTCACTTCCAGGCACCTGGTGCACTGCACAGTGCCCGTTGGATGGCACGAGTACTTTACTGTTACAAAATGTGGATGTTTAGGAGAGAGTTCAAGATGAAGCCATCACAAGAACATGGAATATTCCAATTCTTGTTGTTCGTGTCAGACTTTACATCACAGTGTGGTTTCAAGCCCCACTGGCTGCCCAAGCCCCTGCAAATGATCTGCAGTTTCTAAAGAGATTGACACAATACAATGTCAATCCAGTTGTCAAGCAGGCAGCAGTGACTGCTTTCAGCAGACATTTGTGGTACCTGAGTGAGGTTATGGTGGGCCTTGCTTTCTTCGACATGACAGTTGATCCCAGCAGAAAATGCAGATGCTGGTAAACATGCGAGAGAAAGAAGGAATCAGAAGAACCACCACACCAACTGGATGGCACTGGTGAATATGCAGACATGCAGCTCAGCTCTTTCGTTACAATGAATACGAAGACATTTTTCAACATTCTTGGTCTGCCACAATCTTTTCTGTCGATGCCGCATGAAACGTGGAATGATAATGAAGATTTCAAGAAAGCAGAGAGGGTAATTCGGTCACTAAAAGTTGTGAACGACACAGCAGAAAAGAGGAGTGAAACTGATCCAGGACTTCAATGCATTTCTGACGAAAAATGAAGACCAGAAGCATTTTCTACTCCAAGTTGTACAAGGACATCGAAAACTGTATCCTGACTCGAAAAAAAGCACTGTTGTGGGTGGACTCGGTCTCATAGCTGGAATTCAGAAAGACAGTTCTCCTGTTAACTAAATATTTCCAACAAAGTTAGCATGTCATTCTAGATTTTATGCAGTACGGTATTGACAATTTGACAGAGCTCTGTTCTTATGCAACATAAAAGTTTTCACTGATAGTAAGTATTTCTAACTTACTGCATGGCTCCATTGACTCACAGACATGAATTGATGGTTTTTGAACATTATTATAGTTGATATAGCGCATTTACTGGTGGTGGGGGCGACTGATATTATTTACTGTAAGTTCAAAAATGTTAAATGAGCAGACACAATTTGAAGCTGTATATTGTGCTTAAATAAATAAGTTACAGTATGTTGTAATTTGACATTAAACATGCACATTGCACAGGTTGCACACTGCAGCACGCGGCCATTAAGTAAATGATGAAACGAATGATCTTTGCATGCTTTGTGCAACCTCTAAATATTGTTTGATTTAGTTGAAATTTTTATGTAAAAATTACATCCATAGGCATATCAAAATGCTAGGTTCTAATCTGGAAAAGAAAAAATTTTTTTTTTGGGCCACCCTAATATATATATATATAATATATATATATATATATATAAAATTAGCTTTGCTCAAACAATTTTCTAAAAATGGAATACAAGACACGGTTTAATACCAGTTTCCATATACTTTATAATTTCAATAAGAGTTTGGAATGTATAAAATGGACCACATCTTGTTAAAATACCTTTTTCTTTTAATTTGTACTCTTAATTTTTCTGCTAATCCCTCCTGACTATTTTGTTTAAGTGCGGAGACGCATTTGGCTTCTTGCCTTCTCCCTTCATTTCGTGATGTGATGTACTGTTGGATACACAAAAGGCCTTGGAATTGCTTTTCATTTTTCCTTGTGGGTGGGTTTAGGGTCTTTTACATTTCAACTTTTTTTAAAAACTCATGGAGCATACATAGTTCTTATATTGTGAGAAATACTGCATTGATCATAAATATAGCAAAAAAAATTAGAATTGGCAATTTATTCCCCCCCCCCCCCCCCCCCCCCCCCCCCCCCCCCCCCCCCCAGACGGACCCTCCTTTTGTACTGCAAATCCCCTACTTTTCATCATGAAAATGCTTGTAACTCCATTTCTAATCCGATCTTTATAAATTTGGTATCAAATTGTAGAGGAGATCGATACGCATCTAAACAATACTTAATAATGTGGTTTAGTGAATGTTTGGGCAGTTTTATTCAAGTAATTCTATTTTTAGTTATGTTTATTCAAGTGTACATAGCGAGTGCACTACCAGTTGATTCTGTGTTTGTCTGCTAGTAGCCATTAATACTTGTGTAGTGCTATCTATTGAAGTGTGCAGTAACTACGATTTTGATGAATGTAGCTGTCATTCGTTGGTTGGTGTTTGTGTATGTGTGTGGTGCTCATTTTAAGTTTTGATTTATTAGAGCAGACAAGCAAACAATCAACTGGTAGTGCACTCGCTACACAAGTAATTCTATTTTCATTTTCTGCTACCTTTTCTTTTGTCCTTTGCTGTGTACAACTCAATTCACAGAGCTAATGTTTTGATATTTTTTTCTGACTTTGTTCAGTTTATGAAACTAAAAAATAGTGTAATATGTCTAAGCATTGGCCTGTTCTAAGAAAAGATCTACGTTCATATGACTATATTGGGCATGTTAAAAGATGATATTATTGCTTTGGAGGGGTGTATGCTCCCAATAAATGGAGATGTTATTAAGCATTTTTATTTTGAGAAGAGCCCAAATGAATACTGCTAACATATCAAAGGAAGAAAACATTTTGGGAGTTATGAAGAAAGTAAAGACTGTATGGGACATGGCTACAATGCCTGCAAAAGACGTTGTCAAGCATAGCACTCCAAGAAAGATGTTGCTTGATCTCTTAATACAGCATGAATCTCTCTTGAAGAATAAAGGAAGAAAGAACTTTGAGTCACAGAAAGAGGCCCTTTTGAATTGCATGGATAAGCTTTTTGATATAGCAAGCCAAGATGCAGTAGAAATAATTCAGAAGGACAGAATGAGGTCAACAACAGATAAAGTGGCAGATATAAAGTTTTTGGAAGATAAAAGAGGTCCTTGAAAATATTGTCTAGGCTCAAAAAGTAAAATCTATACTGCTAAGTTTGTGAGGGAAACAGAGAGAATGCAATCCAGAAAAATAAGGGCAGAGAAAGGATTGGAGACACAATCTTTGATAAAAAAAGAAACATCTATAGTCAACACATCAGAAAGTTCCAGTACTGAATCAACCGACGTTGATGAATTTATCGCAAAGGCTGGACCTTCGGGAATAGTTAACATATTCAAATCAGAAGTGGTGTCTAACACAGCTGATCGCTTGAAACTAACCCATGGACATGGACAGTGAACCATTTTTGTTTCTGTGGTGGCAGCTGAATGCGGAAAAAATATAGATCAGATGGCAGTATCACGAAGCACATCTCTCAGAGCTGCAAGAAAGTCAAGAAAAATAACATTTGAGGCTATCAAAGCTGATTTTGTTCCACCTGTATATTGTTTAATCCACTGGGACAGCAAACTCTTTCCAAATATCTCAGGTGGAAAGCATGATAGACTAGCGATTCTGATATCACGTGATAATTCGGAAAAGTTATTATCTGTGCCAAGAACAGCTGACTCTACTGGCTCAACTCAAGCATCTACGGTTTTTAACTCCATTAAAAACTGGAAATTGGAGAAAAACATCTATGGGATGGTATTTGATACAACCGCCTCAAATGAAAACTTTAAGAACTTCAAAGAAAATATGTGGGATAAGATTAATACCAATCTCCCATATAAGAAACTCGTAATCAAAGAACGATATCTTCGTGAATTGAAAGATATTTCAATAAATTTTATGAAATATCCTCAAAGATGATAAAGCTTTTCCTAAAGATGATTACAGTGAAGTTGCAGAAACCACTCTGATGCTCCTTGGTGAAGTTTCGCAGCAGAGTGTTCATTGGATCTGACCTGGAGCATTCCATCATGCCCGCTGAATGTCAGTTATCATATACACCAATAAAATGTATGCATTTTTGGATCAAGTCGGGTTCAAAGACTCAATGGGTGAAAAGCTTCGTAGAATATGCTATTTACGACCCTTGTTTATAGCAAATACTGGCTCACTCGCACAAGTGTGGCAAATGCATCTGTTAACGACCTTATATTTTATGAGCAAGTCAGGTACAAGCAGATCAACATTCATACTGCTGAAGCAGCTTTGAAAGTATTAAATGGACATTATTGGTACTTGACGGAGGAACTGTCTGTCCTTGCTCTATTTGGCTCTTTATCACATGTTGAAAAAAGCAAGATGGCCAAAGAACTTCTACGTTACGACCCACCAGAAAAATTTAACAAAGGGCAGCCAGTCTTTCCCCACCCGAAACAAGGCACAAGAATTCAGCATCTTATTGGGCCAAAATCTTGGTATATTTTCAAGGAGCTGAATTCATCTGGAGAATGGCTAAAAGAAAACTGCTTGAATGGAACTGCCCAAACATTCACTAAACCACATTATTAAGTATTAAGTTTAGATGCGTATTGATCTCCTCTACAATTTGATACCAAATTTATAAAGATCGGATTAGAAATGTGGGAGTTACGAGCATTTTCAATGATGAAAAGTAGGGGACTTGCAGTACAAAAGGAGGGTCTGTCTTTGAGGTGGGGTGCGAGGACCTGAAATAATTGCCAATCTAATTTTTTTTTGCTATATTTATGATCAATGCAGTATTTCTAACAATATAAGAACTATGCTCCAGGAGTTTTTAAAAACGTTGAAATGTGAAACACCCTAGTGGGTATGCATCATTTACTTATTTAACATATTTAATTGTGAAATTTATTTTAAACACACACACACTGTATATGTTAGTGGCAATAAGCGAAATCCAGCATTAAGCTGAAAGCTATGAATGCATATAATCAAATATAATGCCTATTTATATATCTACTAGCTAAAGTGCCCATTTAGCTACGCCTGTGGTGCTGGGGCCTTTGGCCTCAGTAATTGGGGAGCGCAGGCCCCCCCCAGTTACCGGGGAGTCAATTATTCAGTCAATAAAACTATAGAAAAGAATGTAGCCATAAAAATCTTAAGCTTCACAAATCTTGATACAATGGGTTGGATGTGAAGCTCAAGCTTTTCATTGCTGGTTCTTTTCAATAGTTTTATTGTCTGAATAAAAGAAAATTGACAACTCGAAGACTTTTTGAAAGCCGTAAAAATATTTAGTCTGTAATGGTTGCAGCATCAGTATGGAAGTGCATAAAAAGAACTCATTTGGTAAATTTTTGAACTTAGCCACAGATTAAATTTCAGCTCAAAGCTGAACGCAAAAGCAAATATTTTTTACACTTTTTAAAATTATAATTAAAAGTAGAATTCATTACGCCTTTTTCTAATGCATTAAAATACAAATATCGCCCATATACAGGGTGGCCCAAAAAAAATGGCACCAATTTTGAGAAGTGATATCTCAATAACCATTGCAGTTAGGGATTTTAAAAAACAACCAAATGAAAGATAATTCTTTTCTCTTTAAATACTTATTATATGGCTTGATGGTTATAAGCCCATATAATGCCCAAAATTGGCTTCCAAAAAAAATATACAAAAAAGTTGCGCATTTATATTTATTCCTTGATCCTAATTTTAAATGAAATTTTTCTATTCCAGACCCCTCAAGATGGGATTGAGAGAATCTGATAAGAACATTATACAAGCACTACGTGAAGAAAAAGGATATTCATTAAACAGAATCCTTTACGAATTTCCAAATAGAAATTGGAAAAAAAGAACTGTGGCACATTTTTTACAAAAACTTAACGAAACTGGCAGCAGTCAACGGCATCCGGGAAGTGGTCAACCAAAAAGTATTAGAATGCCAGAAAACATTGAAAAATTAAATGAAATGGTTTAAGTCAAGAGGAACAACCGGGAACAAGTAAAAGTGAACGTGAAGTTGCGAAAGAAACCGGGATTTCACATTCATCAGTACAGCGAATAATTCAAAAAGATCTTGGGTTGAAAACATTTAAGAGGGTGAAGGTTACTGCTTTATTGGAGCCTGTGAAAGAAAGACGTTTCCATCGATGTAAAAATCTATTGCGAAGATTTCAGTCAAATGAGTCTGTGAAAAAAATTTGGTTTTCTGATGAGAAACGATTTACGGTCGAAACACCACGAAATACCCAAAATGATCGGGTTCGTGTAGCAGTGGCGACAAAAACTCATGTTGACCCAAAACGACTTTTGCGTGAAAAAAAACACTTTTCAGATTCGATAATGGTTTCCCTTGCAGCATCATCTGAGAACAAAACATCCATCATTTTTATTCAGCGAGGCGTTAAAATTAACTCAATTTACTACTGTAATGACATTTTGTCTCCAATGTTGTCAGAGATCAAGGAGACGAGCACTGATTTTGTGTTCATGCAAGATGGAGCCCCATCTCATACAGCCAAGGAAACAATAACATTTCTCAATAATAATTGTCCTGGTTTTATCGAACCAAATAATTGGCCACCATGCAGCCCAGATCTAAACCCCATTGACTACTTTGTGTGGTCTGCCTTAGAGAGAGAAGTCTACCATGGTCAGAAAATCCATGATGTGAACCATCTTCATGAACGAATTCAGGTTGCATGGGAAAATCTCTCACAAGTGACGATCTCAAAGGCAATTTCAAAATGGAGGGCGAGATTACCGGCTGTGGTTGACCATAATGGAGGGCAGATTGAGCCATTTATTGAAAATTAGGTTTAACTTAAAACCACAGAACTTCGTTTAAAGACCGTAAATTAGAAAAAAATAAAAGGAATAAATATAAATGTGCAACTTTTTTTTGTATATTTTTCTTATAAGCCAATTTTTGGCATTACATGGGTTTATAACCATTAAGCTATTGAATAAGTATTTAAAGAGAAAAGAATTATCTTTCATTTGGTTGTTTTTTAAAATCCCTAACTGCAATGGTTATCGAGATATCACTTCTCAAAATTGGTGCCATTTTTTTGGGGCCACCCTGTATATCAAGAATCTTCTTCTCTTTTTGAGCGTGACAGACTGACAGACATTCCTGGGTGTTTATAGTATTAATAATATAATAATAAATATAACCTACCCTAAACAGTGATCATTGTAACTAATGCTATATGCATTCTTAGCTTTCAGCTTATTGTCTAGGCATTATCTTAATGCCTGATTCCGCTTATTGCTGCTAACATATATATATATATAAAATAAAATAAGCAAAATCCTCAAAAGTAAGTTCTCTTGAAGCTTTTGAGAGAACTTACTCTCTTCATTCAGGCGACAAGACTAAAACCGTCGGTAAAAGTAAAAATTTAGAAGATAAATGCCAAAAGAGTCATGCTCCAGGAAGTTCAAACTGGAGTAAAATGTTCTGAAAAGTGGGAGATTTTGAAAGCCAAAAGTTGGTCATATAAGATCAAGTGAGAAAGCTTGATGTTTTATAATAAAATTGTTAGTATTTTCTATAACAACAGATTCAGTGAGTTTTCGTTTATCATTATTATTAATGTTTAAAACGTTATCAATATAAATTTTATGTTCGCTATTTAAACATCCATGGAAGGCCAAATTTTTGTTGGCCATATTTAAACTACATTTATGTTGATATAAGAGTCTTTTGAAATCAAGTTTTGCCAATGTGGCTCTTGGGGCAGCCTCTACATGGAATCTCATATACTCCAGCTTTAAAAGATAGGTTAGCCAATTGATTTTTTTTTTTTGGTAAAAGACTACGAATGGAACAAGAACTCTGCGATGCCACATTATGTTGAGGAAGAATGATGTTCCGCAGTGGCTGCATAAAAATGAACCATTAGAGCATCCCAAAAAGTCTTATTCTTGGCAGCATTATATTATAAAACTTCTCGCAAAAACATTTCCAGAGAGAACTTTTTTTTTTTTTTTTGGTAGATAAACTATGGGAGCAAACAGTATGGACATAAGCATTAGAATGGGTGACCTTTCTAAAAATGGTAGAGGTGGGTCTATTATTAAGAGTTCTGATAATCTGAATGTAGAGGAATGAAAGAGTTGAACTGTTCCAATACAACAGTAAACTTGAGAGAGGGTAAACCAATGTTCAGTCTGCCCAGTACTCTTACATAATCAGGATCCAATTTCAGCAGAAGCAGAAAAAAATGTCATCAACATATCTATATCAAAGAACTGGAGTAAGACTTTCAGGAAGAAACTTGGGTTTGAAAAGTTCCATAAATAAAATACTCAGCATAGCAGAGAGAGGAAAACCCATACTGGAGAGGGATAGGCAAGTCCAAAGGTATCTCATTTTCCAAAAGAAACTATTCTAGATAGGATAAAATTGTTGACGGAACTTTAGTGAAAAGGGAAACAACGTTAAAGCTAACCACTCTCTCGTTAGTCAAACTTACATTGCCTACTTTATCTAGAACTCAGCAGGTTTCTACATGGGCATTAGAAATATTGCCCATGGTTCTTAAAAGAAAGGTTCTTGGAGTGCCATTTGCCCATATATTTTACACCAGTTTGAGCTGCCTGAGGCATGACATTTTCAGCATTTATCTTTTAAATTTTGACTCTTACTGTCAGTTTTAGTCTTGCTGCCTGAATGAAGAGAGCAAGTTCTCTCAAAAAGCCTTGCAGTTTTTAGGGTTTCCATCTTTTTTTAACTTTTGGGATTTTACATATTTTATCTAATTTGTACATGGTTATTGTGTTTTTTAATTATATATATACATATATATATATACACACACACATATATAAAATTACAACCTGAAAAAATTTTGTCTGAAACCTGGTAAATGCACAACCAATTCTTAAATCAAGTTCTTGCCGGGCATCAACTGATCTTGCTTCATTTTCATTCGGTTCAATCAGTGACTGCATGGCAGCCTTTATGTCACGCTCAGTTATAGCAGAAAATTTGGCACGAAAAACTGTCTGAAACAATTAATAATACATTATTAAACTGAACTGCTTTGGAAATAATGACCTGCAAGAAAATACTCGCATCTTAAAACGGCACTCAAGCAACTTAAAAGATTATACATTATTACAATATAATCACAAAAGGATTTTACTTTTATAATTGAGGTCTGGGGTATAGAACTTAGGTAATTTTGTTAGCACTTCATAAAAAGGGCATAATCTACACACACACCATTTGGGGTCAATAGGGCAGGGTCTTTCCTAAAAATATGTAAACCATATGTGTTGTTCGAAATAAGTGCAGTTGATAGTAA